>JAYESA010000004.1:88182585-88340085 GCA_036927795.1 Iris macrosiphon | reverse complement strand
TATAGAAATGTGGTAGTGACACCTTGAATTCATAACCGCACACTTTCGGTTGGAAGTAAATAAATATGCGCACATTCCTCCTTCAAAGAGAAATTTAACAATGCACGCACTTTTGTTGAGGAGGAAGCACAGACGTTGTTTTATGAGCTTTTGTAAAGAAGCTGCACTAGTTGGCATATTTTTGTGAAAACAGACCACTGGCGTACTGGCGTACCTTGGTTGAAGTAGCAACACTGACGTACTTTGGTTGAAGTAGCAATACTGGCTTACATTGGTTGAAGTAGAAACAGTAGCATTACTTTTGAAGTAGCAACATTGGTGTACTTTAGTTGAAGTAACAACACTGTCCATAAAATGACAACCTGGGTCGGCATGCAAGAGATCTTAAGCATTAAATATGTTTGATCTCCTCGGTCACCGTGTCATTCCGTCAGTTGTCAGGCACACTTTTGAATGAAGACTTTGTTGGAATCCTTGTATGCACCCACCTTCTCTGTCGAAGAAAATATATGCCAAGAATGGGATAAAGAATGAAGCAATTATACGTCTTGTTTAAAAACTCTAAAGAAGTGCGCACTGCTTCAAATTTTGAAAAAGTGCGCCTCCTCTTTTGACTGAGTTTATATTTTCTATGCTTCTATAATGCTTTTTATATAACATTGTTCTCCTTATGTAGTTTGGATATATTGCATGGACTGTGATTATATATTTGTTATAGACTAGACAACATTCTACTGCCGATGGTGTGACATAGACTGGACGTACACGTACTCGTTCCTCAATCATCCAAGTGCGGGTCGTGAAACTTATATAGTTATATTAGTTATTACCAAGCTATTTCTATGTTTTCTAGTCATACCCTATAGGTATAGGTATTCTAGGTATCATATATTATATATATACTTATATAGACTCGTAGATACCGGTGTCTTATATTACCATAGCTATTTACCTAATACCTTAACCCATTACCTAGTATCTCTCCTATAACCTTGACTAATATCCAATACCTTACCCATATCCTAGACACTTATCCCATATCCAAGATACTATCCAATTCTAGTTCTAATACTTGGTACCAAATATGATACCTCACTCAACTAACCTCACTACCTCATGGGTTCCCAAGTATCACATGATACTAACCCTCACTGACACTACTCACTAACACACTCAAACCTTACTCAAATACTAGTCAACACCTACACCACATTTATCTACACTACCCCTCAATACTTACACCATAAGCCCCTTTCCTGAGCACCTTAACCCACACTACCTCACTTGTACAGACTAATTTATGCACACTGCACAGTGGTACAGTCTACTGCACCTGAGATCAACTGCCCAGGTCAGTACATAACATAGACCTCCCCTTGCTGCAAAACTACAGTGTTGTCACGCCCCAGTACTAGAATACGGAGACTCGGATATGGACAACTACCCCGTACAAGGTGCTATGCGTCGTACGACGATCACGATTGTATAAGACAAGGGGTGCATGCTATAAACAAGTCTCTTATGGTCAAGAACTTCTATGTCTCAATCATTCAAACAAGAAACAGTAAACATTGAGTATATATATGAGAAAGCAATAAGGAGTCCTAAACGCTTTCTTAAAATATTTTGGAGACCAACTGTGCAAAATAGGAAGCTGGAAGAGTAACAAAAGTATATGACATTGATCAGCTGCAGTCTAATTTAATACAATCATGTAAGGAGGCTAATGTCCAGACGTGCCGGCTAACAGGTGCCAGTGGCTAAACGCCCAAAAGAAGTAAATACATAATGACGAGCAGGGAAGAAGAAAATCCACTCATTATACTCTGCGACCATGTTCTTTGTACGCACCATAAGAAAACCCAAGAAAAATATATAATAATACATAGGTTCAATGTCGTAACTTAGGTCCATGGCATATCCTAGCGCAAAGGCTCAACCCTACAACCAAACAAGGACAATGGTTGAACCATCACACTATGATAGTCCATTTTTCTAGGCTACTAACCAAATAATACAATTGCAACCAAGTCCATTTTCTTTATATCGGCCAACCACTTGTACGGTTTGCTATTTGTGGAGTCTGAGGTTATCTCAGAAATAATGCATAATAGGTATCCTCAGATCACGCCAGTGCCAAACTTGAGCTAACCGAACCAATAGATAAAAAAAGGTATTCACGAGATACAGTAGTTTTTCATAGGGCCACTGCGCTAAAAATACGGTATTAGCGGTTCCAATGCTCCTATAGTGAAATAGTGGCTTGGCATAATAATAGGTCAGATACTGCACTCCACTAAGGCAGATGGTATACAATATCTGTGGTGGCCAGCCCATAACTCACTTAGAATGACTCTCTGTGGGAAGGTTCGTTGGCATGATCTCGGAATACCGTTCCCTCCAATGTTACTACCATTTTTAGTTACCTAAATAGCCCTATGTTGTGTTCGAAATCTCAAGGCGTGGTCACATGGGAATTTTTCTTAAGATGTCGTACAAAATACGGGAACGCTAGATACAAATTCATGGAAGTCAAATCTGGATTCATCCGAGCATGTATGCAACATTCAGGTAATTAATATCCTAGCCACGCTTTGGTAGTTCCGTTTATTATGCCCGTGTTGGAAAAATAATATATATTTATAATATCACATATTCAAAAATTTGGAGGCATTCTCGATGCACAACCCAATTATAATCACTTAACACATGACACGATGTGTCGCACCTCATCGTACATTAAATTATGGACAAATATCAGACAATAGTGGTATCAGCACGAATACAGTATTCGAGTCCAATTATCAATTATACATTGGATCACAAAAGAATAAGAAAACATTCAATCAAAACAAGTAAGGCCATATGGGAAGTCCAGGCCGCATATGACTCTAGGCTGCATATAAAGTCAGAGCAGTATGACAAGTCTTGGCTGCATATGAAGTCCTGCCCGCATAAAAAATCCTGGCCGCATATGAAGTCAGGACCGCATGAACCACTTGGCCCCATATGGAGTCAGGGCCGCATGCTCTGGGTTAAAGTCTACTCCTTGGGACAAGTGTTGAAGTGACGAACAATGAATAAAGTGTTAGTGAAGTGACATAAAATGATTGATGTGACAAGTCGTAAAGTATGTCAGAGAGAAAAGACAAAAATTATAGAAATATGTTCCACGGTTCGGAGGCAAGCGTCCAAGGAAATAGTGGCCGCATATGTCAATCGGCCGCATAAGTCACTTGGCTGCATAATGCTCTTTGGACTTAGCGAATTTCTCATTTGTTCAGTGAGTGAAAACACAAGGAGTTCAAGGATTAGCTCCAGAACACTTGTGTGATGGCAGTCATGCATCCAACAAGATAGACGCATGCAGGTCAATATTCGGCGAAAGCTCAGGCCGCATAGCCCTCTCAGGCCGCATAGAACTCTCTTTCGCATAACTCGTTGGCAATACGTAGACTTCGTCTTCTCAAAACAGCAAGTTCGGCCATGGTGAAACTCCAAAAACTGAAATCCTGTTTTATCCATAAAATCCTCATTTTAAGTCCAAATCGAGTGAACCAAAAGCCAAAATGCTTGAAATTGAAAGCTCTATCATGAAGCAAAAACTGGTTTTCTAAAATACATGTTTAATAGATCAAAAAAAGAAAATTTATGAAACTAATAAAATTCTAAGTTAGAAATGTAGATCTACTCAAAATCACCCATCAAAACAAAAAACTTATAGTTCTAAAAGTGCTTAGAAACAGATAACAAATATAATGAACCAATAATATAGAGGATTTATCTATTTCTCATGCAAGGTGTACTTGCCTATGGAAAGGGGAGAGAAAACACAAGAGAGAGAAAGAGAATGAAGTAATGAAGGGAGAGAAGAAAAAAATTGGGTTATATATGGTAGGGTTGAGGGTTGAACAAAGGGTTCTCATGACTTGAACCAACCCACAAAATAAACCATGAACAAGGTTAAACCCAAGAATGAGTCTAGTCTCCATGCACATACAACCATGCTAAAATAAAAATACGTTCCAAATACGTATACCGGAAATGGGAGTGACATCTCTATCCACCTTAAAAAAAATTTATCCTCAAAATTAGAATCCAAGCAATAGCTAGAGAAGTCAGGATAAGCACGATATAAATCTACTAGCAACTACACATGCAAGCAATATCATTACAACACATAGGTGATCACCTGATCACATAATTCGAGATATGAAGGCGTAAGAAAGAATATACCTTCTGAATCGAATATGTGCGGGTACCGGGATCGAATATCGTCCTCGTGCTCCTACGCCGATTCCCCTAGAGAGTGATCGCCCCAAGCAACCCGGACAAGAGAAATAGTCATGTTCTTGAGCACCTTCTTCCTTCGGTCCAATATGAATACGGGTTGCTCCTCGTAAGATAAGTCGGTACCAACGACTAATTCAGAGTGATCGAGAATATAACTTGGATCCGAAATATGCCTACGCAACTGAGACACATGAAATACATCTTGTACCTCATGTAGCGAAGGTGGAAGGGCAAGACGATAAGCAACATTGCCTACCCGCTCGAGAATATCGAACGGACCTACGTATCGCGGACTAAGCTTTACACAAAATTTGAATCTAATGACTCCACGTGTAGGCAAAATTCGCAAGAACACGTGATCGCTGACACAAAACTCTGAAGGCCTATGATGTTGATCTGTCCAATGTTGATGCCTATCTTGTGCAACCCGAAGTTGCTCTCTAAACTTCTTGACAACCTCTACTGTCTTTGTGATTATTTCAGGGCCTAACATCTTTCACTCACCAATGTCGTCCCAACCCAACGGTGACCTACACTTTCTACAGTACAATGCTTCAAAAGGTGCCATCTGAATACTGGCTTGATAACTATTGTTATATAAAAATTCTACTAAGTGAAGGTGATTCTCCCAAGATCCACCAAGGTCTAAGGTACAGTCTCGTAGCATATCTTCCAAGGTCGGGATGGTTCTTTATGATTGTCCGTCTGTCTGGAGGTGGTAAGCTGTTCTGAATCTTAACTTGGTGTCCAAACTCTGATGCAAACTTTTCCAAAAATGTGAAGTGAATCGAGTGTCTAGATCTGACACGATACTTACTGGGACACCGTGTTATCTCACTATCTGTCACATATATATTTTAGCCAATTATTCTGTAGACTGTCCTACTCTAAAAGGAAGAAAGTGAGCTACTTTTATGAGATGATCCACTATCACCCAAACTGCATCTCGACCAATCGGTGATCTAGGTAAATCGGTCACAAAGTTCATCGTGATATGTTTCCACTTCTACTCTAGAATAGGAAGCGACTGTAATAATACTGTCGGTCTCTGTTGTTCTTCCTTAACTTGTTGACATATCATATATCGCGATACAAAGCATGCTATTTCTCTCTTTATTCCGTTCAACCAAAAGTGTTGTTTGATATCTTGGTATATCTTTGTGCCTCCCAAATGAATGAAATACTAGGAACTGTGTGCTTCAGTCATAACTTTTTGCCGAATATTTCCGCTTGGTACGCATAGACGATTCCCAAACCTTAGCGTTCTATCTGCATGTATTTTTAACTCCTTCCGAAGTCCTGACTCACATTCTTCTCGTAGCTTTTGAATCTTCGGGTCCTCTGCCTAAGCTAGTTTAATTCTATCTACCAAAGTTGACTGAATCAATAGGCTTGCCTGAACTCTTATACTATGTGGAAGTACTATCTCGATACCCATCTCTCGTAAGTCCTCTAGAATGTGCTTCTGACTAGTCAACATAAATTTGCTACCTCTTCTACTAAGTGCATCAGCTACTATATTAGCCTTGCCTGGATGGTACTGAAGTTCCACGTCATAATCTTTCTACAACTCTAGCCATATTTTTTGCCTTATGTTCAGGTCCTTCTGTTTGAATACATACTTCAAACTCTTATGGTATATGAATATTTCTACTCGATCGCCATATAAGTAGTGCCTCCATAGCTTAAGTGCAAACACTACTACTGCTAGCTCCAAATCATGAGTTGGATAGTTCTTCTCTTGATCTCTGAGCTACTGAGGAGCATAAGCTATCACTATCCCTTGCTGCATCAAAACACATCCAAGTCCTTTGCTAGATGCATTCAATACACTCTGAATCCTCCAGAGCCTGCTGGAAAAGTAAGGATTGGTGCAGAGATTAACTTTTTCAACTATTCAAAGGCTATCTGACATTCTGCTGACCATATAAACTTAACTTTCTTGCGTGTTAACCGAGTCAATGGTGTCAAGATCTTAGCAAAATCTGACATAAATCTTCTGTAGTATCCTGTAAAGCCCAAAAAATTATGCACTTCTGCTACTGTCTTCGGAACTGGCTAGTTCTCTACTACATCTACCTTCTTGGAATCAACTGACACTTCTGCTCCAGAAATAATGTTTTCAAAAAAGGATATGTACTCCATCCAAAACTCACACTTACTAAGCTTAGCATATAGCTGGTGCTCCCTCAAAGTTTGCAGCACTATCCTGAGATGTTATTCATGCTCCTCCTCATTACGAGAATACACTAAGATATCATCGATGAATACTACCACAAATTGGTCTAAGTAGGGCATGAAAATATGGTTCATCAAATCCATGAATACCACTGGAGTATTAGTCAGTCCGAATGACATAACTAAGAATTCGTAATGCCCATATCGTGACCTAAATGATGTCTTCGGTATATCCTTCTCCCGAACTCACACTTGATGATATCCTGATCGTAAATATATCTTGGAGAAGACTCTTGCTCTACTTAATTGGTCAAACAAATCATCAATCCTTAGTAATGGGTACTTGTTCTTCATAGTCACTATATTCAATCGCCTGTAATACATACACATCCGCGTCGATCTATCCTTTTTTTACCAAAACCGTCGGTGTTCCCCATGTTGTTGCTGCTGTTGCTGCCTCGACTGTTGTTGTCGAGTTTGTGCCATCACTGTCGAGGTCACTGGCCTCCTCTGTGTTACGTCATGGATGCGAATGCCAGGGGATGGTGCTGACGTTCGCGGTTCTGGTCCTCCCTCATTGCTCTGTCCATGAGGCCTCTTCCGATCCACTCGTCTTGATGCCATCCTCTTGGAAGCAATCTTAACCCTCTTGGCTACTATCACTACTGCCTCAAAGGTCTGGTAGTCATGCACCTTTACCATCTATAAGATATCTAAGTGAAGTCATTGATGGAACTTTATTGCTCTCTCCAACTCTGTTGGCACCATGGTTGGAGCAAACCTTCTTAGTCGGCAAAACTCCGCCAAGTAGTCGTCTACTGCCATTCCAACTTGCTTGAGGTTAATGAACCTTTGCTGCAACTTACAGTGAGCCATAATTCTAAAGTACTTTACCCTGAATCAGGTCCTAAAATTATCCTATGAAATATGATGCCTCAATCCTACCTCCATCGTGTCCCACCAATCTCTTATAGGATCCTGGAACTGTAAGCGAACCAGGTTAACCTGTTCCTCGGCCGAAACTTTAGCTGCTGTCAGAATGGTCTCAATATCCTGGAGCCAATCATCTGCTGTGATTACGTTCTCTATGCCATCAAAGTATCTGGGGTTCAGTCTGCATAATATAACAGATACCCCAAAATCTGTTCTCCCTCCTCGCTCTAGGGTCGTCTGCAATCATTGGTTCAACATGATATTCTGTTCCTGCTGTTGAAGCTGTTGTTGCTAATGTTTCTATTGTTGTTGTTGTTGCACCACCATTTAGTGTTGTTGGGCAGCCAATAATCTACGGATAATCTCTAGCAAGGTCGGGGTATCTAGTATTGCTGACACTGCTGAAGATACGGGAACACCATGAGCCTGCAGCTCTGTCCCATTTATCGTTGACTCAACTCGAATCCTTGGCTGGGGTTCTACAAGATCTTATTATACTATCAACTCTGCCTCTCTTGTTGCTGCAGCATCGGGGGAAGGAGAAGCCCTAAAGAAGAGCACAAGAAACATCAAGTACATGATAAGAAGGAACAAGAAAGCAACCAATCTGAAAGAATTCAAGCTTAGTATCGAAGAGGACGAATTCAAGATTTTAGGAAGGATCATGTTTGATTGAGACTCCTATGACCATGACAACCCACAAGTCTAAAGAACAAACCTGTATGGGCCACCACTAAAATCTTGTCACTCCCGAGTACCGAAATACGGAGACGGACATAGCCAGCTACCCCGTACAAGATGCTATACGTCGTACAACAATCATGGCTGTATAAGACAAGGGGGTGCATGCTACAAACAAGTCTCCTATGGTCAAGAACTTCTATGTCTCAAGCATTCAAACAAAAAACAGTAAACATAGAGCATATACGATAAAGAAATAAGGCGTCCCAAATACTTTCTCAAAATATTCTAGAGACCAGCTGTGCAAAATAGGAAGCTGGATGAGTAATAAAATTACATGACAGTGATCAGCAACAGTCTGATTTAATATAATCATATAAGGAGACTAATGTTCGGATGTGCCAGCTAACAAGTGTCGGTGGCTAAACGCCCAAAAGAAGTAATGGCATAATGACGAGCAGGGAAGAAAAAATTTCACTCGTTATCCTCTGCGACCATGTTCCTTGTACGCGCCATGAGTTGGGGGAAAGTACGCTGGATCCTCGGGTACTGGCTCAAAATCTGGTCATGCAAAACTAGTGGGGTTAGACCCCAAATAGTGAGTATCACAAAGGAAGCACAAAATGGAGAAACAAAAACCCATAAACCACCTCAGACACCGAAAGAGCAAAGAGAGCTCACTTGCTAAGAAAGAAAGCAGGACAAATTTCTAACAATCTTCATCATTAAGTAGAAAAAGTACTATAAGTTCTGATTGAGCTCTGGAAAATATATAATAATACATAGGTTCAGTGTCGTAACTTAGGTCCATGGCATATCCTAGCTCAAAGGCTCAACCCTGCAACCAAACAAGGACAAGGGTTGAACCATCACACTATGATAGTCCGTTTCGCTAGGCTACTAACCAAATAATACAATCACAACCAAGTCCATTTTCTTTATATCGGCCAATCACTTGTACGGCTTGCTATTTATGGAGTTTGAGGTTATCTCAGAAATATTGCATAATAGGTATCCTTATATCACATCAGTGCCAAACATGAGCTAACCAAACCAATAGATGAATAAAATAGGTATTGACGAGATGCACCAGTTCGCCGTATGGCCACTGCGCTAAAAATACGGTATTAGCGATTCCAATGCTCCTATAGTAAAACAGTGGCTCAACATAATAATAAGTCAGATATTGCACTCCACTAAGGTAGATGATATAGAGTATTTGTGGTGGCCAGTCCACAACGTACTTAGAATAAATCTCCGTGGAAATGTTTGTTGGCATGATCTCGAGATACCGTTCCCTCCAATGTTACTACTACTTTTAGTTACCTAATTAGTCCAATGTTGTGTTCGAAATCTCAAGGCATGGTCACATGAGAATTTCTATTAAGATGTCATACAAAGTATGGGTACGCTAGATACGAATCCATGGAAGTCAAATATGGATTCACCCTAGCATGTATGCAACATTCATACAATTAATATCCTAGCCACGCTTTGTTAGTTGACTCGCTTATTATGCATGTGCTGGAGAAACAGTATAAATTTATATATCACGCATTCAAGAATTTAGAGGCATTCTCGATGCACAACCCAATTATAATCACTTAACACGTGACACGATATATCGTACCTCGGCACACATTAAATCATGGACAAATATCAGGCAATAATGGTATCAGCACAGATACAATATTCGAGCCCAATTACCAATTATAAATTGGGTCACAAAAGAATAAGAAAACATTCAATCAAAACAAGCAAGGCCGCATTGGTCTCTTTGCCGCATGGAAAGTCCGGGCCGCATTGGTCTATTCGCCGCATGGAAAGTCTAGGCCGCATATGACTCTAGGCCGCATATGAAGTCAGGGCCGCATGACAAATCCTGGCCACATATGAAGTCAGGACCGCATGAAAAGTCCTGGCCGCATAAAAAGTCTTGGTCGCATATGAAGTCAGGGCCCCATGAACCACTTGGCCGCATATGGAGTCTGGGCCGGATGCTCAGGGTTAAAGTCTACTCCTAGAGACAAGTGTTGAAATGACGGACAATGAATGAAGTGTCAGTGAAGTAACATAAAGTGATTGATGTGACAAGCTATAAAATGTGTCAGAAAGAAAAGGCAAAAATTATAGAAATATGTGCCATGGTTCGGAGTCATGCGTCCAAGAAAATGGTGGTCGCATATTTTACTCGGCCGAATAAATGACTCGACCGCATAAGTCACTTGGCAGCATATTGTTCTTTGTATTTAGCGAATTTCTCATTCTTTCAGCGAGTGAAAACACAATGAGTTCAAGGATTAGCTCCAGAACACTTGTGTGATGGCAGTCATGCATCCAACAAGATGGACGTATAATGGTCAGTATGCGGCGAAAGCTCAGGCTGCATAGCACTCTCGGTCGCATAACTCGCTGGCCGCATGAAGACTTCGTTTTCTCCAAACAGCAGGTTCGACCATGGAAAAACTCCAAAAACTAAAATCTTATTTTGTCCAAAAAATTCTTATTTTAAGACCAAATCGAGTGAACCAAAAGCCAAAACGCTTGAAATTGAAAGCTCTATCATGAACCAAAAACTAGTTTTCAAAAATACATGTTTAATAGATCAAAACCAAAAAAAACTCATGAAATCCATAAAACCCTAAGTTAGAAATGTAGATCTACTCAAAACTACCCATCAAAACAGAAAACTCCAAGTTCTAAAAGTGCTTAGAAGCACATAACAAATCCTTGAGATGACTCTTGAATGCTATATCATCTACATAGCACTCCACTGTTTTGTGCAAATATTTACAAAAAATTATGCTCATAGCTCGCTGGTATGTTGCACCTGTATTTTTTAGACCAAAGGGCATCCTCGTATAACTGTATACCCCCAACAGTGTTCGAAATTATCTGTGCTTTTCATTATTTAGGAACATTTTGATCTGATCGTAGCCTGATAATTCTTCCAAGAAATACATTCGCTCAAAGACAAAAGTATTGTCAATCGTTACATCAATGATTGGAAGAGGAAACTCATATTTTGGACAAGCTGCATTCATATTGCGGTAATCTATGCAGACTCGGATCTTTCTATTTTCTTTATGACATGAACAATATTTTTCATGCAGTCTGGATGTTGCTTTTCGCGAATAAAGCCACTTGCTATCATCTTATTGACTTCCGCTTTGATTTCTTCCATGACAACTTGACAAAATCGTCCTTGTTTTTTTTGTCACTGGCTTAGTGTTCAGAAGTATATTGAGTCAGTGCATTGATATTTTGGGATCCAGGCCTGACATGTCTTCATAGCCCCATGCAAAGACATATATGTATTTTCTTATAAGCTATGTAAGAGATTCTGGTCTTCTTCAGAGAAACTTTTGCTGATGAAGATCGGCTTGGCTAAGGACTCGTTACCCAAGTCGACTTGAACAACTTCATCTTCAGTAGGTGGTTCATGTTGCTCGAAATGTAGCTCTCACTGAGACTCTATCTTTTGAGCCCAAGGTTTGACCTTAAATGGCTTAAGTGATAGATCATCATCTTCAACTTGGTCCACTGACACCATGTTGATAAATAATGTTTTCTTGAAACTTCTTTAATGCTGGAACCAAGATCCCAAACAGAAGACCCAGATGAGTGAGAATGCATCTCAGCTTTAACTTCTGAGCATACAGTGTTATTTCAGGAGTGGCATAACTTAAACCATGAAGGGTTCGTTGGTAATATGTTTTTGTCTTGCCTTTTGGACCAAAATGACACAGTGGAAGACGTTGCCCTTTATCGTAGTTTAGACCTTGGTTACTTTTTAAGTCGTAACCTATTTTCTGAATGAGATCCTTCACTTGCGGATTGTAACCGTATAGTTGCATTTTACCGTTGTCAGGTTCAGGATCATTGATGAAGAAGTCTCTTCGTCCTTGGACCCTACCAAAAATGATAGGTTTGTCTCCTTTTCTAAAAATCTCCTCACCCAATTTTAGGTATACCTAGCTTAGTGAGAGATTAGGGTTCGATTTAAATTTTATTAGTGTTAAAAATTGGTGTTTATTTTAACCTATTCAATTTTGTTACACTTGGTGCACCTTACTTCGATATTTTGAGCACTACACTAGCTTTTACCTTCCAATAAATTTTAAACCCTTGACCTAGATAGGCCAATCTTCGTTTCTGACTTTTATTTCACTCACAAACACACTCTCGTGTGTCCCATTTAATTGTACAACATTCATGGCACAATGCATAATTCAAACCTAAGCTTTGCACCTATGTCCATCGAAATTAGAGACACAATTTTGACCCGTTCCTTGCAACCAATTATATGACCATGACCTACACTAAGTCTACTACATCCATGATACTTGTTTCACACCCAAATAAAATCCTATATGCTTCCAACACAACAATAATCACCATGACACAATTTTTAGTCATAATGAACAACCTGCACCACCCTATCCCTAAACTAGTCCAAACACCCAATCCAAACTCTCATACACCCTCACATGGCTCATATACAAAATCATTAACCAATCCCCCTCTTTACAAAATACCAAACACCATATTTCCTTACCCAAAACCACTCCTAAACCCATTAGAAATTCAATTTCAGCTTTTACCTAAAATGGGTATAGCCTTTCACAACACCCCTTCTCTTCCCACATTAATTAACACCCTAAATATGACCAAATCCAAAAGTGGGCAGCCATTCGCTCTCCTTTTACTCCCCTTATACTCAACCCATCATATGACTTGATGTTATTCTAAACTCTAACACTCAACCTCACCATCACTCACTTCTTATTAATCACTCTCCTCACTCCCCTTATTTTGGACGGCCATAACTCCTCCCCTCACTTCTTTTCTTTACTTCTACTTCTTTCCCTCCTTCCTCTCCCTCTTCTCCTTAATTTCACTCCATATCCCCCACAAAATATCCCCCAACATCCTCAAAACAGTCCCTCCAATCGAATACTCCAGGCTGAACCGATTTTAGCTTACCCCTAATTTCGACCTCACCACCACCATTGTAGCTCCTCCACCACCTCCATGACCACCCTAACTTTACCCTCTACCTCTCCCCTACCTCTACTAGCCACCACAATAGATAGCATCACCTCAGCATCCCCTAATAGTAGCTTCAACCCGAAGACAGCAAGGCTGAACCGATTTCAGAACTATCCCAAACCTGACCCTTGCACCACTTTACATCTTCTCCCCACCTCCAATACCTCCCTATCTTTCTCCTCTACCTCCTCCATACCTCCCTTAAGCACCACAACAACTAACAACACCTGGAGAAGCCCAAACAGTAGCTACAACTGAGAAGTTCCAGGCTGAACCAAAATCAGTACACATTGGTCTTTTTTTTCTTGCTGACTACGAACAAAAGCTCCTCCCCTTAATAAACCTCATTCTCCTCCTCCTCCACCTCCTCTTTATTTTCTCTATCTCCCTTTTAGGTTCTTCACTTGTTTCTTTATAGTTTTCATCATATTCTTCATGAACTTCTAGCCTCATCAATAAAAAACTTTGGATGTTATATATACACCTTGATTGTTGTACCACTTTGCCATAAAATGAAACCCATGGAAACACTTGTCAACCAAGTTATTAACTCCATTTATCATTAATTTTTAGAATATATAAATGTAATTTTAGTGGGTTATATGTAAAGATATGCGTGGTCGAGACTTGGAGAAAAGTTATGCAACTTGTAGAGCACCTTGCTTAGGTTTTGTGCTAGATAATTTTGTTGTATACAAACACAATATTAGATAGTAGAATATGACATGCTAGGGTTTTGTACTAGTTGAGGTAGTGTATGCACACATGTTACATGACAAATACAAGTTTTGAATGAGGTTAATGCCATATTTCGTTCACAAATTCAAATTTGACTCTTGTGTTTGCACTTAATATTTTGTAGTTCAAAGAGTGTTGTATATGGTTATATAAATGGATATACTTGAAGAATGGAGTATGTGGTTATTCTAGCCCTAACTTGACCTATTATTGATGCGCATGTGTTTATTTTTTTAATAGACAAAATAAACCCTAGGTTAGTGGACCTAATTTGACACTTAGTGTCACGACTCGTACCCGGAGTAGGGATGCAAGTAGTGAACAACGCCCAGCCTACGCCGTAGTATCGGCGGTAGAACGCTGTTTGGATGAACTATCTATCTAATAATCAAGATATAACAATGCCACCAATGTAATATGAATATGCTCAATCACAGATCTATAGATGGAATAAAGCACAAATATGATAAAAGAATAGAAGAGTCATAAATACAACTCACAAGACTAAAATAATATCCAATGAGTCAGAGAAATACTAAAACTGAGCTAGAGAAAAATCCAGTACAAAGGAAAGTAACTACTAAGCTATGAGTCCTGGGTCGTCTGTCTCAGTCGGGATACGACCCTCCTGAGCCAAGATCTCTGGCTCTAAGCCAATCACGTCCTGAGGCCCGTAGTGAGTGGGGGTACCACTTCTCAGTGTCATCTGAGAAAAATATATCCAGTCAGGAAAGGAGCAGAGTACATCTCTAACAGCAGTTCTAATAAATGATATAAACTATGTAGCAGTAAATAGATGTGAATATACAAGATACAATATACAGATACAAGAGATATGCAATAAAGAAAATACTGAAGATAAATACGAGAATGAGCAATATGGAAATGAACAAGAAATACTAATGACTAAGTGAGTGAGTACCATCTTTAACATGTGATCGGCTTGAAAACTTGATTCAAGAATTATGGCCTGGTTAATCATACATGCAGTGTATGATTAACACTAAGTATATATATATATTCATACATACATATAGCTACTAGTAAATAAAATATATATCTAACTACTAGATAACACTAAGTGTATATATATATATATATATATATATATATATATATATATATATATATATATATATATAACTACTAACAAGTAAGTAAGTAAGTAACTAATAATAGGCTAACTAATAAACTATACATCAAGCTAACTAGCTAAACTATTTATAAAACTAACTAACCACTAACTTACCTTATTATTGTAGCTGCTGTCCATGCTCCTCTTGCTGCTGATGCTGAAGTTCTTGCTGCTACTGAAGCTGCTGCTAGCTAAAGCTGTTGCTGTAGTTGCTGATACTGCTTTGTTGCTCATTGTTGCACTGCATCTCCTTACTGCAGCAACCCGAGCTGCTGCTGCCATACTGCTTTGCTACTAGTATGCTGCTAGTTAGCTGCTGGCTTGCTGTACACTACATGCTGCTCATGCTGTTGCTGCTGCTGTTGTAGCTTCACTGCAGTTGCTGCTACTGTATGATGTTGCTGCTGATTGCTAGCTTGTTGCTTTGCTTGCTGTTGCTGCTCAAGCTTGCTGTGTTGCTACTGAGTTGCTACTCACTGATATGTTGTGCATCCCGACCCACCTAGCACACACACACACACACACACACACACACACACACACACACACACATCTATGAACACACAAATATATATATATATATATATATATATATATATATATATATATATATATATATATATATATATATATATATATATATAACACTCTCACTCACACACATAGAACATATATATATACATATCAATATATATACACATAACACTTGAGATATAAATACATCTCTATATATACATATATAAACATACACACATACATATATACAACTCTGTATATATATATATATATATATATATATATATATATATATATATATATATATATATATATATATATATATATATATATATATATATATATATATATATTCACAACTCACATATATATATATCTATATAAACCAATCACCATAAAATGAACATAGAATAACACATAACATATATATACATATATATCATATAAAAATGATAAATATTAAATTCTAATAGCTATTACTAAGGTATATTAAATCTAAAATATAATAAAATAAATACGTGGAGTGCATCGCACCCATATCACACTAGATCTATGATACGCTTGCGATACGAGTCCACCACACCACCAAACGTACCTCAAAGAACATGAACAAGTCTAAAATAATAATTATGAACAATACGAAGAGCTAATTACACATCTACGTGTCCGTGTCAAAATATGACATGCTCAAACCCCCGTGTCGGAAGAAAATCCCCAAATCAACCCGTATCTCTAAATTATCGGGATACGGCTTACACGTATCCAATTGTGGACACGACACTAGCCACACACAATAAAAAATATGTCAAGTTGGTCTAATTGACCAATTGACAAATACAAGATATGTCAATCTCAAAATTTCTTCAAAATTGACACAAAATAACATATAACTTTCTCCATAGCTCTCCTATAAATCTAATTCCAATTCCTATGGGTAGCCTTAGTATATGGGATAGTTCCTAATGATTAAAACACAGATTTAGAGTCTAATTAAAGAGAAAAAACTTAATTGTAAGCTATTGGGAGATGGATTCCCAATAAAACTTCTAAATTGGGTGAAAAGAGCCTTCAACTTGTAGATCCTTGCTCCTCCTTATAGATTCTTGCTTTCTTCTTATAGATCCTAGCTCTAATAGACTCCAATGATAATTTGGGAAGGAATTAGAAAGAAATTTGGGTAAAATTTGATTTGGGAATGAAGAAATTTGGAAGAGAAAATTCTAGATCTAGATTTAAAATAAAAATCAAGAGAGAAACTTTTCCTCCCTTTAATACATAGCCGGCCACAAAACCCCCTCCCCAATCTACTATGTAAAGTCTAAAATATACCTTGGGGCCTCTCATGAAGAAATAATTAAGGAGAGAAGGTTCTAGTCTAATGAGTTTAACTTAATTAATCATCCTCATAATCAATGAGCTTCTAATTGGGCTCAATTCTAACTAGATTTAAATATTGGTCTATGGATCTAATCTAAACTAGTTAGGTCCACTAACACAAGTCCAAAACAATAAACTAACATCTAACAATGACTAAATAATATAATAAATAAATATACAACATGCACAATATTTAATTAATTATGAAATGACCAAAATATTCTTTCCTAGAAAATATGGTACTGACACTTAGTGAATACCAATGTTGATGACAAATTTTGTTTATAGAAACCCTAGTATAAGAATAGCTAGTACCTATATGTTTAAAGAGCAACTTAGCAACCACATGAATCATAGTTATGACCATGTAAATGTCTTTGTGAGAGTTGTACATTTAGAGAAGTGAGGAAGTTATATGACTAGTAGGCTGCGTGATTACACACTTTTTTTGGTACTTGATTAGTCAACCTTGGTCAACCTTGTCATGACCCACACCCGGATGATCGGGCACAAGTATGTGGTACATCCAACATATGCTGCAGTATTGGCGGTAGAACAATGTCTAGGTCATGACTATATAACTAACAATCTCACACAATAATATCCAACTCCATAAGGAGACAATGATATAACAGTATAATACTCAATCACATTCTAAGGAAGGAAAGGCATGATTTGAAATAAAAAGATGAAATCTAAATCGCAAGTTCTACATGTCTAGACAACATCACAAGTCCAAAAAAAAATATAACATCCAAGTCTCAAATAGTTGCCGGAGATAGATCAGGTACCAAAATACTAATAAGAAAACTAAGATATCTAGTGACTTCGGCTAGATCTCCAGGAAATTACCATAAGCTACGCCTGTGGTACATGGTCCTAATCTGCACCCTCAACCTCCCGG
The DNA here is from genome assembly GCA_036927795.1 of Iris macrosiphon. NCBI lineage: Eukaryota > Viridiplantae > Streptophyta > Magnoliopsida > Asparagales > Iridaceae > Iris > Iris macrosiphon. The sequence goes on along the minus strand of JAYESA010000004.1, from coordinate 88,322,278 downwards.
GGTCTGTAGAAAGTAGGACACCACTCCTCGAGACTGTCTCCTAAAAATATTATTCAGTCAGGATAAAATGTGTACAACTCTAACAAAAGTTTCAAAATATGGTAGAAACTATAAGACAATAAATAGTAATAAAATATATGATGAGATAAATAATACAATATTATAGTAGGATAAGCAGTGGAGAAAAATATGTAGACAAGTTCAATGTGGCAATAGACAATAATATGGGATAAAGCAAGAATAACTATATATAATTGACTAAGTTTTTTGGAGTATGGCTTTCAATATATGATCAATCAACAATGATACTAAACGATGTATACAATAGTACGGCTCAATTATACGAGTAAGGTATGATTAGCTATCAAACGATGTCAACGATAGTACGACTCAATCACATACATGTTGACTATCAAACAATATCTACGATGTGTACAATAGTACGACTCAATCACATATATGATTGGCTATCAAACAATGTCTACAATATCTACAATAGTACGGCTTACTCATATATAGGATTGACTATCAAACAATGTCTACAATAGTACCGCTCAACCACATACATGATTGGACATCAAACAATTTCTACGATGTCTAATTTGAGCATGGTGGTCAATATCTACAATACGAGTACGATGATCACGGTCTATATAATCACGGAGAAATACAAGGTAATCACGAAGGAGTAACCTCTCATGACGAGGATCAAAGATATACCAATTTGTGTACCATATTTTTAGGAATCAAGTAAGATATCACTAAATACATCCATTATAATAACTATCAAGTAAAAGAAACTATCAAAGAATGTACTTGCCTGAAATCCAGTGCTGAATATCAAACAGTGTTCGAAACGGTGGCTTGAGGACCTATATATGAATTTTTATGTCAAAACTGTGTTTGAGGATAAAAAATAAGCTTCCCTAGCTCACAATGAGGTTTCTAGGTCAAAACTAGATTTTTAGAGTCAAACTAGATCATAGCCTTGATTCGGGTTCTAAAATATCTATTTAGTGTACCTATAGGGTCAAACAAGCTAATACTAGCTAATACCAAGTTATTTATTGGTTTCAAGGTCTTACTAGTATATATATATATATATATATATATATATATATATATATATATATATATATATATATATATATACCTAAATAAATAAATAAATATATATATATATATATACACACACATACACACACACACACACACACTTACATATAAGTATCATGATAAAACCTTAACTATTACCTAGTATCATAAACTTGTACCTTAACACTATATCTAATACCTTGATACCCCTCTAGTACTCATAGCTCAACACCCATATATCATTCCTTTGATGCTATCTAATTGGTACTCCCCAGAGTATACCAACTGGTATCCAGACTTGAATGTGCATACACAATACTCACGAATAGCCATCTAACCCATACTTAAAACACCCAACCTGGTTTCAACTAAGGCCCTCATGCTATAGGACTGCAATGCACCAATCCCCACTCCATATTACCCACACACACAACAAGACCTATCTGGACACCTCTGCTATTATCAAAGCCTGCATAGTTTTGGAACAGAACCTGCTACCTACAATCATTGATCCAACAATTGTACTACCTAAACTTTGCACTGACTCATTGCCTCTATTCCCCGCTGTACAACTGTTCTGTAGTTGCAGACTTCCAAATACCCACTCAAGGCACACATGGACACATTCAACAACCCATACTCAAATATATAAATCCTTTTTCCTCCTGGAGGGCATTTTGACATCTAACATTAACGGATGATTAGGTCTTCTCTTAGAAATCAAGCCTCTATCATAAGAGTTAATCCCAAAATACTATCACACACCCACGATTGCAGACCACAAAATCCATACACATCCTTCACTCTTCCCTTTATACTGCTGAACATATTCCCCCTACCCGAGCAATATAGTCACGTTGCCTCCTCTTCACTCTCACTTCCTACATTCACCAATCCTGAGCATAATACTCATACATCTTGATATACAACTCTCCACATCACCTTGGCACTCATATATCCCATACCTCCTCCATTGCACACAAGGTACAACTTCTGCAGACACTAATTTCTAGATGCAGTTCACACCCTTTGCACAGTTCTAGCGGCACAGGCACACATAAATACACACACACACACACAGATAGACACAACACCTAACACACTACCCCTCGAGCTCACAACACACACTCTAGTCTGAACACCCATTACCTGTATAAATAACTCCCAATAAAGTCTTCTTAAGATATACTCGAGTTGAGAAAATTAGAGCCTACAATTTACCATTCTATCAATATAATGATTAGGGTATGCTTCACATTCATACTCTTACCTTGATACAAAACCTGCACACCCACCACAGCTCACAGTGTGCTACACAAGCTGAAGGCCTAATTGCAGTAAGCTACAGTCCCCCAAATCTCGAGTGGCATCTTCTACTATACCTTGCCTGCATCCTTCCTCCCCCTCTCGACTGTTGTTACTCCCACACCAACAGAACAACAAATACCCTGAGGTTCTTCCCTTACCACAACACTAAACAGCAACACAATACCCCTAGTACAAGCCTATATTTGTACTTACCCGAGCCTATCTAATGTTGTAGGCACTGTAACCCAGACACCAAGATTAACTGGCTAGAGCCCACTACTAATACCCCAACTAACTCTACTAATGCAACCACAAAACTGAACACAAAAACTCCCATCATCACATATACACTAGATATAAAACACAACACCACCACTAGTATAGGCAATTATTCAAACACCTTGCACAACACTCAGGATACTCATGATACGCTATCCATGATCCACACCATCATGATACTAACCTTCAATTCATTATGGAACACATAGAATATATATATATATATATATATATATATATATATATATATATATATATATAGCTAATTATAATGCATTAAAAGAGGAATTAGGACCAATTGGTACAAAACCCCAAAATTCTAAAATTATCGATAATATCATGACATATTATGATATGGCCTATACGTATCCAATTGTGGACACGTAGACATTACCAAACCATGAATTAGACTCCTAAATAACCAAATGATCCCCCCTCAAACACTTGATGGATACAAATTCGGATTTCTTCCAATTTGGCCATAAAAATCAATAGTTTGTGAGTTTTCTGACATATTTCCCGATGAGCTACCAGGTATACCACCAGTTAGAGATATGGAGTTCTATATTGATTTGATCCCGGGAGGATAGCCAGTTTCAGAGAAAGTTTACAAGATGTCACCATCTGAGTTGGAGATCTTATACCGGATGATTGAGGATTTGAGGGTCAAGAAATTCATTAGACCTAGTACATCACCTTAGGGAGCCCTATTACTTCTTGTTAAAAAGAATGATATTTCATAATGTTTAGTTATTAATTATAGAATACTAAATGCGACAACCAATAAAAATAAGTATTCCTTGCCCAGGATAGACGACTTGTTTGATCAGCTCAGTAGGACAACTGTGTTTTGTAAGATCGATTTGCGGTGTGGGTATCATCATATCAGATTCAGATAACAGGACATACCCAAGACGGTGTTCAAATCTAGATATAGTCATTGGGAGTTCCTAGTTATGCCATTTGGAGTGACCAATGCACCAGCTATATTCATGTCTCTCATGAACAACATCTTCATGTCTTACCTAGACTGGTTTATGATAGTGTTTATTGATGATATCTTGGTCTATAGTCGGAGTAGGGAAGATCATGAGCAGCATCTTTGCGTAGTTCTCCAGATTCTTCGAGAGCAGTAGTATGCGAAGTTCAGTAAGTGTGAGTTCTGGCTTCGTATCTTATTCTTGGGACATATCATTTCTAGTGGAGGGGTCGAGGTAGATCCCAAGAAGGTGAAGGCTATTGAGAGTTGACCAGTACCCCGTACAGTTTCAGATATGCACAGTTTCCTGGGTCTAGCAGGTTACTACAGGCAGTTTATGGCAGACTTTGCCAGGATCTCTGCACCCTTGACACGGCTGAAGTGTAAGAATATGCGCTTTAAGTGGTCAGATGCTTATCAGACTTCTTTCGAGAAGCTCAAGCGGAGTTTAATTTTGGTTCCTATTCTGACACTTCTGGTGGGACCAGGTAGGTTCTTAATGTATTATGATGCTTCAGGATTAGGACTAGGGTGTGTCCTTATGCAGCATGGCAGAGTGATAGCTTATGCATCTCGACAGCTTCTAGATCATGAGAAGAGTTATCCGATGCATGACCTTGAGTTGGCAGCAGTAGTGTTCTTACTTAAGCTCTAGAGGCATTACCTATATGGTGATCGAGTAGAGACCTTCACAGACCACAAGAGCTTGAGGTATGTGTTCAAACAGAAGAAGCTCAATATGCTGTAGAGGAGGTTACTCGAGTTATTGATGAACTACGATATTAACCTTCAGTATCATCCAGGGAAGGCCAACGTCATAGCAGAATCCTTTAGCAGAAGATGAGGAGCTTACTTCTTGACAGAGCAGCATCATATTTTGGAGGATCTGCAGGAGATGGGTATCGAGGTAGTATTACTTGGTGATATCAGTTTGATGGCGAGTCTACAGGTTTAGTCTTCTATAGTCGAGAGGATCAAATCATAGCAGACTAGTGATGTCAAACTTTAGTAGCTCAGATCGGAGTGTGAGTCAGGACGCAGACTAGAGCTGAGCATTCTTGAGAATGGGACTCTCAGGTTTGGGAGTCGAATTTGTGTGCCGAGAGGAGATATCCGACAGGAGATTATGTCTGAGGCCCACAGTTCTTAGAACTCAGTGCATCCAGAAGGGTCAAAAATGTATCGGGATATTCGTCAGCACTTCTGGTGGAATGGTATCAAGAGGAAGATAGCTCGGTTCATTTTTTGGTGTTTAGTCTGTCTTTAGGTCAAGGCTAAGCATCAGAGGCTGACCGGACTACTTTAGCTATTACTGATTCCATAGTAGAAGTGGGACCATATTACTATGGACTTTGTGTCCGATCTTCCTAGATCCCCGTCTGATAGAGATGCTATATGGGTTATAGTGGATCAACTCACGAATGTTACCCACTTTCTTCCTTTCAGAGTGGACCAGTCTACAGAGAAACTAGCTGAGATTTATATGAGGTATATAGTCAAATTGCATGGTGTGCCAGTTAGCATAGTCTCAGATAGAGATTCGCGATTCACATCTTACTTTTGGCAGAGCCTACAGCAGAGTCTGGATACTAGGTTGAAGTTTAGTTCAGCCTACCATCCACAGACAGACGGGCAGTCAGAGCATACTATTCAGACTTTGAAAGATATGCTTCGAGCTTGTAAACTTGACTTCGGTAGCTCTTGGGAGGATCACTTGCATTTAGTAGAGTTCTCTTATAATAACAGCTTCCAGGCGAACATTCAGATGGCAGCATTTGAGGCTTTGTATAGTAGGAGTTGCAGATCACCGCTAGCTTGGGATAATATTGGCAAAAGAAAGATGCTTGGTCCAGAGATGATCGCTCAGTCAGTTGGAGTGATTAGGCATATTAGAGGGCATCTCAAAGTGGCCCAGGATCGCCAGCATCATTTGGTGGATCATCACCGTAGTCATCTTGAGTTCTCTTTCGACGACCATGTATTTCTGAGAATTTTGCCTACCCATGGAGTTATCAGATTTGGAGTGCAGAAAAAGCTTAGTCCCAGATATATATAGGCCCGTTCAAAATTCTCGATCGAGTTGGATACATATCTTATCGTCTAGCTCTTCCACTATCTCATGAGAAACATAACGTCTTTCACGTATCTCAGTTGGCCGGTATATTCCAAACATGAACCATATTCTTGATCATTCTGAGTTGGTCGTTGGTACCGACCTATCGTATGAGGAGAGGCCCGTGTCTAGTTTAAACCAGAGGGAAAAGGTTCTCAAGAACTAGACTATCCGATTAGTTCTTGTTGCTTGGGGGCATTACTCACTGGACGAGATGACGTGGGAGCGTGAGGACGATATGCATACTCGTTATCCATTTCTCTTTGACTCGAGAGGTATACTTGCTCGTATACATGTGTCCTATCTTAGCTTGTGCATGTGATTGATTGTTAGCTTATCTGTTATGTTTGTTACTGTTTTCCTTCCTAATTTTTTGTTGTTGCCAGGAGATTTTATGCTCACATGAGTCCATCTTGTTCTTGGTTCCATGCTTGCTTTCTTGGATTTTCTTGCCATTTAATTTTGGATCCTTATGGAAATTCCGAGGATAAAATTTTTTTGAGGAGAGAGTTGTGAGACTCGTCTCACAATATTCATATTTTATGTGGATACATATTTTATGCTATTTCTTGTATTTTATTGGTTTTTGAGGAAGCTAGAAATTCTCAAAAATTAAAACTTTACTACATGACCGGTATACCAACGGTATACTACAGTATATCGACGGTATACCGATCCTGAAGATATTTATTTCACTTTTTGAGAATCCTCTATATATGGTTTCTTTTCTCTTTCTCTCTCCTCTCTTTCCCCTTTCTCTCTTGAGCTTGGAGCTTGGTCTTGAGACCTGAAGTGTAGTTTCTGAATCCCTTCGAGATGGTGGACCAAAAGATTTAAGCTGGGAGCTTACTTTAGGTAAGTACACCTTGCCGATTTTATGAACTTCTTTTACTTTTTGTTATTTTTTTCCTGGAGGTTTGGTTGCTTTTTAGCTTAGACTTGCTTTACTATATTTCTTCTTCTCGTGATTTCTAGTCTTTTGACCGTCTCAATTTTTATTTCTGGTAGAATCATATCCCGTCCCTTTTTGGTAACTCAGTAACTGTGACGCTACCAGAGTTGTGACCGCAAGTTTTAGTCCATATTGAAATATGAGACTTACCCCTTGACTTGACTTCTTGATAGATGTGTTTTTTGCTTATTTTTGGGGTTTGATTTGGGTCCTGAAAATCAGATCTGACTTTGGACTATTTTTTCCTCAAAAATTGGTATACCGACGGTATACCAATTTCAATATCTAGATAATTTTGTGAACCGTATCGACATACCGACGGTATACTATAGTTTACCGACGGTATACCGATCCTGACTACATTGTTAGATATTTGTCATGGCCGGCATACCGTGCACTAGGATATGCCGACGGTATACCGATTTGTGGAACTTTGATTTCCAGAGCTTTCTTGCCTACTTGGAACGGCATACCGACGGTCTACTCCAATATACCGATAGTATACCGATTTGTTGGAATCCAGAACTTGCTGTATTTTTCCTATCACTTGACCGGTATACTGACGGTGTACTGGACTATATCGATGGTATACCGATCCTCCTCTTTCTTTAGGAATTCTAGGTTTTTCTTCGATTTCGTTTGTTTCTTTTGGATTTTGTTTGGATATGTGATTGACTTGACCTGTCAAGACATGAACTTATATGGCTTCAGATGACTTGACTTGACTTGGCTTTACTCAATTTTACCCGGCTTTGCCCGGCTACACGTGGCATGATTGACTTGACTTGACTTGACTTGGCATGACTTTACATGGCTTCACATGGTGGAACATGGTTTCACTTGGCTTCACCGAGATTAAAATGGCTTTACCTGGATTGATATGGCTTCACTTAGCTTTACCTGGCTTCACTTGGTTTCACATGGCTTGGTTGTTGTCGTGGCTTACATGAGTCCGTTTGTGCAATGTATATTGAAACTAGATTATATTACTATTAGAACTTGATTTATCTGCATCATGTCTAGGATGAATTTTGCTGATTGACACACCCGGATTCATACAAAAAATTGGTAGGGGTTAAAAAACTAGAGATTCACTTAGTACATAGCTAGGGGTTTTCTAGATTGCATGAAGCCCTGGTTATTCATATAGTTATCTTGTGGAGTATCCAGTGGTTTATATTTTGGCGTACCTTAAGGAGTATACGGTGCTAGTTTGTGCATATGGATATCCCGAAAGGACTGCAGGGGCATGCGATCATAAGGAACTCTAGTATCGCATTGCATTTTAATTGTTAGTAATTAAGGATTATGATAACCCTAGTTAGTTAAAGTATCAAGCCCAACATATATGATTTATCGTGATTGATAGTTGATGGTTAGTCTAGGTTTCACATGATCACACCTTTACTTCTTGTACTTAATATTCTTTATTGCTTATCTGTTTTGGAATATCAGGGCAAGTCTAGTATCGGGAGTTCAAGTTTAATAGTGTCAATACAATCTATGTTCAATTCTATCATGTCATTAGTGCGCTTCGTCGAGCCACTATCAGGAGTATCAGTATAGGTCAGGTGTCGGGAGTTCATATTAACAGTGTCAATATAATCAATGTTTGTGAAATTCCAAGTTTTAGCAGGTTGTCATAATTTGGGTTTTAAGCAATTTAAAGAAAGCTTGTATTCATAACAATTAAACAGAATAGGCTAAACAATAAAAATAGTTAAACCATAAGAGAATAAATCATAAGAAACTAAGCTACTACAAGTATCAAAGGCACATGGGATAAGCTGGTCGCATGTAAGGGTTGGCCGCATATAAGAGCTGGCAACATGAAAAAGCTGGCCGCATACAGCACACTAGCCGCATGGGAGAGATGGTCGCATGGGAGATGCAAAGTCCACTCCTCGGGACAAGGTGAGTGACATGTAATAAATGAAAGGTTAGGAAAGTGACTGGTGTGACTGGCCGTGTCAGAGAAGTGACCGATGTGACTCATCAAGAAAGAGAATCAGAAGAAAAAGATAAAATCATGGAATATCGTGACAAGGCGGTACTGAGTCATACGTTCAAAGGAAAGAGAAACACATTGCTCCATGTCGGATGGACGACTCAGTCACATACTCCTCTTGGACGCATACATAGTTGGGTCACATAGGATATTTTGAACTTAGAAAACTTTCTTTCATTCAAGTTTCATGCATTTGGCCAAAGAGCGCATGTGCAGATTCAGTCATGCGCCCAACAAGATGGCCGCATGCAGACTTGGTGCAAAAAGTCCAGGCCTTATACCAAGCGGGGCGCATAAAACTTCTTCGTCCCAGAACAGCAAGTTTCAGCCATGGAAAATCTCCAAGTCTGAAAACTTGTTTTCTCTATGAAATTCTCATTTCCAGTCTGAATCCAGCAAGGTCAAGTTTAAATCGCATGAAATCAAGTGCTCATCAATATGGAACTACTAGTTTTGGAAAATATCAAGTTTTAATAGATCAAAACCAAGTAAACTCCTGGAAACTCAAAACTTGAAACTTAGATTTACTCCAACCAAGGCATCAAACCCGAAAATACCAAGAATTAAACATGTAAAGAAACTCATAGAGAACAATATAGAGCAATAAAAATACAAGAAAGCTAAATTAGTGCAATAAAGTAAGTTCTTTCTCATTAGCAAGATGTACTTGCCTAAACCCACTTTTAAACTGTTACCACTAGTACCCATGGCACGCTCACGGCTAGGGCTAGGGTTCGGCCAAGGAGAGGAGAGAGAAGAAAAATGAAGAAAGAGAAGGTAAAGAAGAAAAATGAGGAGGAGAGAGAAAGGAAAGTATATATATATATATATATATATATATCAAAGGGTGACTAGCACTATTCATAATTCTAGAAATTACATAAAGACAGGTAAAAAATCCATAAATTATACGGGAAGTAATATACCGCTATAACACACATATACCAGATAAAATATAATAATACTAAAATAGTGAGACGAGTCTCACAACTCTCACCTCCTTAGAAAAATTGTCCCTAAAATTTTAACAAGGCACCGGGTCTATGAAGGTATCTCTAGAGATTAGGCAGATAATAAAATAAGCAAGAATATTAATCATATGATACGAACTACCTAGAACAAGACAAGCATGCACAAGACAAGATCAGGGTATGAGATATACAAATAAATATACCTTACGAGTCAAACAAATATGGATATCTAGCTCGGATATCATCCTCGTGCTCCCAAGTTGGCTCGCCCAATGAGTGATTCCCCCAAACAACTCGGACGAAATGAATGGCCCGGTTCTTGAGAATCTTCTCTCTTCAGTCCAAAATGGATATATGTCTCTCCTCATACGAAAGGTCAGTACCAACAACCAATTCTGAATGATCCAGGATATGACTCATATCTGATATATATCATCGTAACTCGAATACAAGGAAAATATTATGTATCTCACTAAGCGACGGCAGAAGAGCAAGGCGATAAGAAACATCTTCTACTCACTTGAGAATATCGAACAGATCTATGTACCGAGGACTAAGCTTTTCTCGCACACCGAATTTGATGACTCCTCGGATAGGCAAAATCTGAAGGAATACATGGTCGCCGACAAAAAACTCAAGAAGTCGCCAATCCGAATCGGCTTAATGATGCTGACGATCGTGGGATACTTTGATATGCTTCTGGACTTGCTTGACTACTTCAACTGCCTGAGCTATCATTTCGGGACCAAGCAATTGCCTCTTGCCAATTTCATCCCAATCTACCGAAGATCTGCACTTCCGGCCATAGAGTACCTCGAATAGTGCCATCTGGATACTTTCTTGGAAACTGTTATTGTAGAAGAATTCGACCAAGTACAAATGATCCTCCTACGAACCACCAAAGTCAAGGGTGCATGAATAAAGCATATCTTCTAGAGTCTGGATGCTACGCTTTGACTGACCATCTATCTGCGGGTGGTAGGCTGTACTGAACATTATACGGGTACCAAAGCTCTCCTGAAGATTTTGCTAAAAATGAGAAGTAAACCTGAAATCTCTATCCGTGAATATGCTAACTGGCACTCCATGTAGTTTGACAATTTGTCTCATGTACATCTCAGCTAACTGTTCTGTGGACTGGCCAATTCTAAAAGGAAGAAGGTGTGCAACTTTCGTGAGATGATCCACTATTACCCAAATAGCATCTCTGTCGGCTAGGGATCTAGGAAGTCCGGATACTAAATCCATGGTGATATGCTCCCACTTTCACTCCGGTATTGGTAAAGGTTGAAGAAGTCATGCGGGTCTCTGATGCTCAGCTTTAACTTATTGACAGACCAAACATCGAGAGACAAACTGAGCTATTTCTTCCTTCATTCTGTTCTACTAGAAATGCTGACAAATGTCTCTCTATATCTTTGTTCCTCCGGGATGCACTAAATACTGCGAACTATGAGCTTCTGCCATAATCTCACGACGAAAGTCTCCAATTGGTACACAAAGCCAATTCTCGAAATGAAGTATTTCGTCACTGTGAATACTTAGCTTTGGTCTATGTCCTGCCTCACACTCTGCTCTGAGACGTTGAAGCTTGACATCTGTTAGTTGTGCTACCTTGATTCTTTCCACTATACTGGACTGAACTTGTAGACTAGCCATCAATGATGTGTTGCCAGGTAGTACTACTTCTATGCCCATCTCCTGAAGATCTTCTAATATTCTTCATTGCGTTGTTAAAAATTAGGCTCATATTCTCCTGCTCAAGGCATCCACTACGATATTGGTCTTTCCAGAGTGATACTAAAGGTCAAGGACATAGTTCGTCATCAACTCTAGCCATCTTCTCTGCCTCATGTTGAGATCCTTCTGAGTAAAGACATACTTCAAACTATTGTGATCAGTATAAATCTCTACCCGATCTCCATAGAGGTAATGTCTCCAAAGTTTGAGTGCAAAGACAACTGCTGCTAACTCCAAGTCGTACATTAGATAATTCTTCTTATGGTCTTAACGTTGTCGAGACGCATAATCTATAACCTCATCATGCTTTATAACAACACATCCCAACCCTCTGCCTAACGCATCATAATATACGATGAAACCACCTGACCCATCTAGAAGAGTCAAAATAGGTGTCGTGATCAACTTCTATTTGAGCTTCACGAAAGAGGTTCGACATTCATCTATCCAATCAAAGTGCACATCTTTCCATGTTAGTTGTATCAAGGGTGCAAAAATTCTAGAAAAGTCTAACACAAAGCACCGATAATATCATGTTAATCCCAAGTAACTACGAACTTCGACAACTGTTCGGGGAAATGGCCTTGTCTTAACGGCTTCTATCTTCTAGGGATCCACTTTAACTCCTCCTTTAGAAATAATATTCCCTAAGTATAAAATAAGATCAAGCCAGAACTTGCACTTGCTGAACTTGGCATATAACTTGTGCTCCTGAGAGTTTAAAGAACTGCATGAAGATTTTGCTCATGCTCTGCTTCACTTCGACTGTACACCAAGATGTCGTCAATAAACACTATTACGAACTTGTCCAAGTATGGCATGAAAATACGATTCATGAGATCCAAAAATACTGTTGGTGCATTGGTTGCTCCAAAGGGCAATACAAGAAACTCCCAATGTCCATATCTCGATCTGAATGTCGTCTTGGGTATATCCTGCTTCCTTATTCTGATCTGGTGATATCCCAACCGCAAATCAATCTTGGAAAATACTGCCGCTCTACTAAGCTAATAGAACAAGTCATGATCCTTGGCAAGGGATACTTATTCTTGATGGTTATCGCATTGAGGGTACGATAATCAATACATAATCATGATATTCCATCATTCTTCTTTAAAAGTAGCATTGGGGCTCCCCAAGGCTATCCACTAATACGAATGAATCTCTTGGCTCTCAATTCTTCTATCATCAGGTACAAGACTTCTAACTCTGAAGGCACCATCCGGTAGACTATCTCTGACGCTGGTGCTGTTCCTGGAAGTAGATAAATGGTAAACCCAATATTCCTTTCTAGTGGCATGTCTGGAATTTTTCTAGGAATACATCTGGGAATTCATTAACAACTCTGGGGAGTTATATTTCCTCTGTTATTTCCATTCTCATTATCATCATTGAAGACTCTTTCTCACCTCTAGAAAATAAGAATTCCTTCTCACCGGGGATATGAAAGATACCATTGCCATTATGGCAATCTATCATCGCGTACAGGGCACTCAACCAATCCATGCCTAAGACGATGTCATAATCTCCCATAGAAAATTCTATCAATCTAGCTGGAAACTCTCGCCCGCATACTACGACTCGATATGAGGCATAAACTCTATCGACACCCACAATACCGTTACCAGTAATTATATTGAGTCTTACTGATAATGATTCGAGTTCTAATCCAACTCTTATTGTAAATCGTGTAGACATAAAAGAATGTGATGCACCGGAATCAAACAATATTGAAGCTGAATAAGAGTTAACGAGAATGGTACCTGCCAAAAATTCCCCTAAAGCTAACTGCTCTTCCACAGTGAGTGCCATCGCCTGACCTCTTTCTCTCAATGCTGGTCCTCTCTGTTGCGGACCTCTTTGCCTGGCCTGTACTTGAGTTTGGGCATGTGCAAACTGTTGTGACCTCTGTTGCTGGAATACTTGGGATTGGGTCTGCAAAGGCCTCTGACCCTGGTATGGTTAAACCAATACTGGAGCCCTATACTGCGGTCATGCTGGGGAAGATGATGATAAACTGCCTCTATATGGGAAAGATCCTACTCTGTGGCCTGGAGCTTCATAAGCTAAGCACAAACTTTATGCTCTGCGGCATTCAAAAACTACGTGCCTGGGCTTTCCACAATGAGAACACCCTGCTGAAGAAGATGTCATTTGCTGTTGAGTTTAGGTTGGGGCTGTTTACTGAACTGAGGCTGTCGAAATTGGCCTCCTCGAAGATCGGATGGTCAAGTCCCTAACTGTCGGGGCTGGTACTGTAGAATGAGTGTAAGAACCTCCTGATGTGTGGGTCCTCTTTTGTCCCTCAGTCCTGTCCACGATTCTCTGGGAGGTATACTCATGCAGCCTTGTTGCTCTTAACGCAGCATCAAAAGTTTGGAATTCATGTTGTTCTACTGCCAATATAATCTCCATGTGAAGTCCCTACTGGAACCTTCTTGCTATATCTAATTCGGTTGCCACCAAGGTGAGAGTAAACAGACTAAGTCTGCAGAACTCTGCCGCATAGCCGTCGATAGTCCTGTCCATCTGCTTTAAGTTGTTAAACCTTTGTTTTAAGTCATAACGCAATACTACGTTAAAATATCTGGTCTGAAACATTTCTCTGAAGACAGCCTAAGGGACGGGTACTGTTAGTAAAATTATCTGTGCTGCCCACCAGTCTCGGGCCAAGTCTAGCAATTGTAGTCGTACTACTGACACTTGCTCTCTACCCGATACTCCAGCTACCTCTAGGATAGTTTTGTGTCCTGAAGCCATGCATCCGATGCAATTAAGTCCTCAATGGCATATAAATACGGGGGTTGGAGGCGCTTGAAGTTGCTTGCTGAGTTGTTAGCACGATGTCCACCTCTTTCCAAGACTTCTTGTAATGACTGAGTGAGTATGTCCTCTCGACGTCTTTGAGATACCAAAAATTCTCGAAGGATACCAATCAGTACACTGTTGCCCCCTCCTGCCTCAAGTATTGGTTACACGGGATACACTGGCTGGATCTGAGGTTCCTTATTTTAAGCTGTTCTGGACCCAGCTAAACCTCAAGGGTTTGCTGGGCATAGAGATGCTATCCTGCTATTGGAGAAACTCGGGTGGGGTGATCAGAAGGACCAGGAACGATGTCCCTGAAAGATAAAGGTCACAAGGATCAACAAAGGGACAAAAATGATTGATCGAGGATCAAGGAAGATGTTGAATCAATATTTCAAGGATATAAATTTGACACTGGAGGAGATCAAGGAGTAACATGATTGAGACATCTAACATATCTGGTAAATGTCACACCCCAGTCCCAAAATACGTAGGACTAGGAATACGTAAGCACTACAGTCGTATGTATATGGCAACTCCAATATATGGATACCATAATACACACGTACGCTGTAATATGAATATTAACTCACATATGGTATATATATGGTCACAAGTCACAGATATACTAATCTCATCCACACAATAAGTCATAGAAAAGAAATAACTAAACTAGAATAATGAGTCTGAATAATCCAAAAATAATAGTCGGGTGGAGACAAATCCACTACCAATGACTATATCAAAACTAGAATGAGAGAGAAGGATAAAATCTCCAATATAAAATAAGATGATGATATAAAAGTATCAGCTAAGAGATCCATCGCTAGAGATAATCAAAGACGCTCAGAAGGTAAGATCTCATCTATAAAAAATAATGCGTCAGGTCCTGGCCCGTACTCCTGCGGATACTCCTGGTCGTCTATACCTGGCAAGGGACCAGGTCCTCAGAGGGACATAACAAGATACATAAAAGCATGCCAATTGAATACAGTAAACATGCATAATAGACAAAAAATATATAAGTACGATATACTAGACAATTTATATGAATGCATAATGAGGACAAATTTTTAACGTATGGACATGGGTATGCTACTCTATATAATCTCACAACTCACACACACGTCAGGAACATCAGAAGCCGTCATACCTCGAGGGTAGCGACCAGCGCGACACCAAAAATTGACATACCTCGAGGGTAGTGACCAACACGACACAACTACCGTAGTGCGTGCTAGTTACTACGGTTTACCAGAGTGGTTATAGCCCATACGCCTACTGATTGTCCTCCCCTCCCATGATACTAGGTGTCAAGTGTGTGTCAACATATATAATATATAATTATGACTGAAAGAAAACACACATGCAATGAATATATGAAAATATAATAAGGATGCAAAGTACTGTAAGCAATTTGGCAAGGTATACTTGCCTGGCAAGAAAGCTGCAAAGTGTAAACAACCAGGCGTCAAGCACACAGGATCAGAAACTACGGCCTCAGAATAAAAGTCTCCGAATGCTAAAATAAATATCACCAACGTTCCCAAAATAAGCGAGATAGCTAGAAAATATTATCCTTTCGTCCAATTTGGACACAGGGGCAAAACAATAATTTCGGATCAAGATGGGTCCACAAGTGGGCCACCTTGCACCAAAATGCGTGCCAGAGGTAAAGGTCTCTAAATAGGACAAATTATAGGTCAAACAAATTCTAAACGTCAGTACAAACTCAACGGTACGTCCAATTTTGGATTTCGGCGAGCCGAACAAAAATTTGCCCTTAAAGTCAACCGTGGGGCCCGCAATTAGGCGACTTGGTCAACTGTCTCAGAATCGCGTTAAACTTGGGTCACATAACCAGCGTGATACCACTAATCCAATGGCATAAGTTTTGTCACATTCCGACGAGCGTACACTAAATGGGGTAGTATTTTACAGAAGTTGCGATACGGGGCCTTTTTACGAATACGGGTAATTCCGACGCGCACACACGTCTAAATCAGTTTCCGCGAAAGCCCACACGTCAGGACATACCATATGCACATTTTGGTACAATTGGTATGCGACGAGGTGGTCCCGTTTGGCGGGACGCGCTCCGTATCACAAGTTTCCAATATTTTAAAAATAAGTTTTTGGTCAATTTGGCGGTTGAATAATTTAACACATAGAACAAACTAACAAAAACTAAAAGAACATAAATTTTTTCGATTATATGGAGAAGAAAAACCCTTTAATTAGTTTTTAAAAAATTTAAACAGGTTGATGGCAAATTGGGTGTGAACATGGGGTTTTGGATTCAAAATTCTGAACTTTTTTGGTCAGTTTTTCGGTTGATTTTTCGACCGATCCGGGACACGAAAACTCGTGCCGCTTGAATGAAAATCCTAGAGGGTTAGGTTGTGAAAGCACACGAACAAACCACATGCAAAAATAATCACAAATGAAGGAGATACATCACCTTGAAGATGGGGCTAAAATTGTGCTGTTGTACGTGTGTGTGCATGTGCACGGACGACGGCGGCGGCGGTCCGGGCGCGGGGGCGCCGGCGCCGGCGTGGAGTCGACTACTAGGGTTAGGGTTAGGATTTAGGAATTGGGTTTATAAACGTATGTATATATATATATATATATATATATATATATATATATATATATAAAGAGAGAGAGAGAGAGAAGGGGGGGAAGCCTGGGCGCTCGGGTGTATGGCCGCGGGGGGGGGGGAATTATACTGTGGCCGGTTGGGAATTGGATTAGAGTTAAGGTTTAGGATTAAGGGTTTAGTTAGAATTTATAGTTATTATATTTTTTATTTTTTTCTTTTGTTTTTTCTTTCTATTTCCTTTCCTTTTTCTTTTCTATTTCTTTTCTTTTTATTTTCTTTTTCTTTTTCTTTTCTTTAACATTATTATTATTATTACTATTAATATTATTATTATTATTATTATTATTATTATTACTTAATACTTATTATTATTACTATTTCTATAATAATAATTATTATATATATATGAGGTACAAAAAGTATTTGTACATCAAAAATAAATTTTAAAAATCTATCACTCTTCCACAGGGATTCCAAAAATATAATAATAGTTTTTTTTGCAATACTTCTAAATGACTATTTATCCAGGTAATAAAATCAATAAATTTTATTTTCTAATTAACTATAAAATAATATAAATAAATTCAATAATTAATTTATTAAATATGATATTTAAAAATATGGGGTTTTATATTCTACCCAACTTACAAAAATTTTGTCCTCAAAATTAACACTAACCCATATTCATAATAAATCACTATAACTATTACACTTCATTGCTGTCTGGCAGTGCTTCCTAAAAAGTCATAGTCAGCCATTCTAACGCTTTCTCATTTATTGTCCATACACTATTCTATTATCCTCTAACTCGTCTATACTACCCAACTTATAAGAATTCTACTAGTAGTCAAAGTCCTTCGAGGCTATTATCTAGGTTGTAAGACAAATTTATTCATTGGGTCGAGAATTTTGGGATACCTGTCTGGAATCTCATAACTATGATTTTTTTTCCGTAACCGTCAAGTATCGTAGTCTAATACTGCCACGCCACCTGGCCAGTATGGCTGCAAGTAATTCGACTACTCTACCATAATCGTCTAGCTGCAGCTGTTGCTACCTCGCCAGCGATTTGTCATAGTCATCAGTTCATAACAAGTGCCTTCAACTCCTTCCTAGGCTTAGTCTAAGTTTTAGGGCAACAATTAAGGTCTAGACTAACTTTATAAAACTATTAGAAGTATGAACTATTTTAACAATCCAACTAATTCCTGTTAGACTAAGGGATGCTATTCATGGTTTAAAAATAATAATAAGGGAACACAGTCATTGCTATAGTGCATATACATAAGGGTTATCATTAAGAACTCATCCTTTAGTTATCAATCATTACTAACACATTTATGTTTTAACTACCAAAATAAGGGTGAGGTTGAAGTAAATCAAATAATTCATAATGGCACAAAAAGATGCAACTATGATAGGAAGAATTAAGTACGAGATAAGGAATAGATATAGAAGGAAAGATGAGCCACCCAAGGGGGCGAGGTGGTGATAGGAAAAGAATACTACTACTGTTACTCGTGTCATCGATTAGCATCGCGGGTATGCCATCTAGTTAGAATATCAACATATCGTCATAACTGCTAAACCACCATATATATAATTCTACGTCTATTATGCACCTAAGATCTCGTGTCATAATGGGGTTATGAGTATGCAATGACAATTATAACTAAAAGGTCGTACCTGTATCTACGACTTCCTGTGCCTGTGCTCCCATATTTGTCATAATGAGTGCTTGGCCTTGTCCTTGGTCATTCAGCTGGGGTCTAGCCTCCTCTATTTGGGCAAACTGTAGAAGTAGTGGTGGGTCCCCTTGGTATCCTATACTTGAGGGTGTATGCGATGTTCCTGATACTAATGCCATAGACCTCTGGGTCTGCTGAGGACATCCTCGGGTTTGATGGTGACTTGATCCACATAACATGCACTGTCCCAATCGACGACAACAATCTCTATGAATATAACCTGTTATACCACAAAAGTAACAAGTATGGTGCTTCTTGGTTGGATATGGTGTAACACTATATGGTTGTTGGTGTGCCAAAGGGTGTCTAATGGGTCCTCATGGCTGTGTCCTTACTGGTCCTTGGTGAATTCTCTGTTGATTTATGTTTCCTTTGCTGATGGCCTCCTGGATCCTGGCCTCTGTCAATAACTCGACATAAGAGATCCGGGACTGTGAGCTAGTGTAGTGCTGGAGCTCCTGAGTCAGCCCGCGGTAAAACCTCTAAGCCTTCTCCAAGTCACTAGGTATTAGGGCAGCGCCATATTTACTGAGGCGGCTAAACTCTGCATCATTCTCGTCAACCGTCTTGTTCTCCTGCTCCAGATGGAGGAACTGATCGTACAATGCATCCCTTACAGTGTCTGAGAAGTATTTTCTCTCAGAGCACTCCAAGAATTGTTCCCAAGTCTGACGCGTACCCAACTGGCGCTTCATTGATTCCCACCAGTGATGAGCGTTACCCTCTAACTGGGTCCTTACGCCTGTCATCCATAGATCCGTAGGCAGTGGAGATGCTTCTAACAAATTTTTGGTATTGGCAATCCAGTTTGTGGTCTCCTCTGAACTCTCAATGCCTTTATACGGCTTGGGGCCCATCTGTACAAAGTCCTGGACTGAACCAACCCGAGCTTGCAGTACTGAAACTAGTGCCTGGGTTGGTGTAGGGGCTAGTGTAGCCATTCTCTCAAGTGCTGCCAGAAATTCTAGCCTCTGCTCCGCCGCTTGCTGCCCCTGCTCTGCAGCCTGTGCGGCTGCCTGCTGTCTCTGTTCCTGCATTATCATCTGGAAGAATTGGAACAGCTGTGCCTGGATATCCTGCGGGGCTAGTGGGGCTGGAAAAGTCCCATTAGGCACCGTGGAAGGAGCTAATGGAATTGGATTGTTAGTCCATCCGGTCCCGGAAGAAGAGGAGTCGTTGAGGCCCCTCCTGGTGATTGGTCGTTGACCCCTGGAGACGCGTTGTCCCCGGTGGTGGCATGTCCATTACGCAAATTCATCTCTCTGCAAGAGATGGGCGGAGGATTAGGAAAAGTACATGAATTAAGCAGGATGCAAGCACTTAAGTAGGACACATTGAAAGGAAGGTGAGTTATAGTCAAGTGTAGATGACACCTAAAACTCTAATCCTAGGTGCAGGCCCGCTCGGTACAGTTACGTAACCAAAATGGCTAACTCGACCTGCATGGACCACCACAAAAATATGTTACGCCCCAGTCCCAAAATACGTAGGACTAGGAATACGTAAGCATGACAGCCGTATGTATATGGCAACTCCAATATATGGATACCATAATACACACGTACGCTGTAATATAAATATTAACTCACATGTTGTATATATATGGTCACAAGTCACAGATATACTAATCTCATCCACACAATAAGTCATAGAAAAGAAATAACTAAACTAGAATAATGAGTGTGAATAATCCAAAAATAATAGTCGGGTGGAGACAAATCCACTACCAATGACTATATCAAAACAAGAATGAGAGAGGAGGATAAAATCTCCAATGTAAAATAAGATAATGATATAAAAGTATCAGCTAAGAGATCCATCGCTAGAGATAATCAAAGACGCTCATAAGGTAAGACCTTATCGGCAGAAAATAATGCGTCAGGTCCTGGTCCGTACTCCTACTGATACTCCTGGTCGTCTATACCTAGCAAGGGACCAGGTCCTCAGAGGGACATAACAAGATACATAGAAGCATGTCAATTAAATACAGTAAACATGCATAATAGACAAAAAAAATATAAGTACGCTTTACTAGACAATCTATATGAATGCGTAATGAGGACAACTTTTCGACGTATGGGCATGGGTAGGCTACTCTATCTAATCTCATAACTCACACACACGTCAGGAATATCAAAAGCCGTCATACCTCGAGGGTAACGACCAGTGCGACACTAGAAATCGATATACCTTGAGGATAGTGACCATCGCGACACAACTACCATAGTGCGTGCTAGTTACTACGGTTTACCAGAGTAGTTATAGCCCATACGCCTACTGATTGTCCTCCCCTCCCATGATACTAGGTGTCAAGTGTGTGTCAACATATATAATATATAATTATGACTGAAAGAAAACACATATGCAATGAATATATAAAAATATAATAAGCATGTAAAGTACTGTAAGCAATTTGGCAAGGTATACTTGCCTGACAAGAAAGTTGCAAAGTGTAAACGTCCACGCGTCAAGCACGCATGATCAGAAACTACGGCCTCAGAATAAAAGTCTTCGAATGCTGAAATAAATATCACCAATGTTCCCAAAATAAGCGAGATAGCTAGAAAACACTACCCTTTCGTCCAATTTGGACACATGGGCAAAACGATAATTTCGGGTCAAGACGGAGTCCACATGTGGGCCGCCTTGCACCGAAATGCGCAAAAGAGGTAAAGGTCTCTAAATGGGACAAATTATAGGTCAAACAAATTCTAAACGTCAGTACGAACTCAATAGTACATCCAATTTAGGATTCCGGTCGAACAAAAATTTGCCCTTAAAGTCAACCGTGGGACTGCAATTAGGCGACTTGGTCAACTATCTCAGAATTGCGTAAAACTTGGGTCACAGGACCAGCGTGATACCACGAATGCAATGGCTTAAGTTTTGCCGCATTCCGAGGAGCGTATACTAAATGGGGTGGTGTTTTGCAGAAGTTGTGATACGGGACCTTTTTAAGGATACGGGATGATTCCGATGCGCACACACGTCCAAATCAGTTTCCGCGAAAGCCCACACATCAGGACATACCATACGCGCCTTTCGGTACAATTATATGCGATGAGGCGGTCCCGTTTGGAGGGACGTACTCCGTATCACAAATTTTTAATATTTTAAAAATAAGTTTTTGGTTAATTTGGAGGTTGAATAATTTAACACATGGAACAAATTAACAAAAACTAAAAGAACAAAAAAATTTTCGGTTATATGGAGAAGAAAAATCCTTTAATTAGTTTTCAAAAATATTAAACAGGTTGATGGCAAATTGGGTGTGAAAATAGGATTTTGGATTCAAAATTCTGAACTGTTTTGGTCAGTTTTTTGGTCTTTTTTGGGTCGATTTTTCGACCGATCCGGGACACGAAAACTCGTGCTACTTGAATGAAAATCCTAGAGGGTTAGGTTATGAACGCACAAGAATAAACCGCACGCAAAAATAATCATAAATGAAGGAGATACATCACCTTGAAAATGGGGCTAAAATTGTGCTGTTGCACGCGTGTGTGCATGTGCGCGGACGGCGGCGGCGGCAGTCCGGGCGACTGCGGTGGCGGTCCGGGCGCGGGGGCGGCGGCGCCGCCGTGGGGTCGACTACTAGGGTTAGGGTTAGGGTTTAGGAATTGGGTTTTAAACGTATGTGTATGTATGTGTGTGTGTGTGTGCGTGTGTGTATGTGTGTGTATATATATATATATATATATATATATATATATATATATATATATATATATATATATATATAGAGAGAGAGAGAGAGAGAGAGAAGGGAGAGGGAAGCCTGGGCGCTCGGGTGTATGGCCGCGGGGGGGGGGGGGGGGTGGGTGGGGAATTATGCTACGGCCGGGTTGGGAATTGGATTAGAGTTAGGGTTTAGGATTAAGGGTTTAGTTAGAATTTATAGTTATTATATTTATTATTTTTTTCCTTTTCTTTTTTTCTTTTATTTTTCCTTTCTATTTCCTTTCCTTTTTCTTTTCTATTTCTTTTCTTTTTATTTTCTTTTTATTTTTCTTTTCTTTAACATTATTATTATTATTACTATTACTATTACTACTATTATTATTATTATTATTATTATTATTATTATTATTATTATTATTACTTAATACTTATTATTATTACTATTTCTATAATAATAATAATAATTATTATTATTATTATATGAGGTACAAAAAGCATTTGTACACCAAAAATAAATTCTAAAAATCTATCACTCTTCCACAGGGATTCCAAAAATATAATAATAGTTTTTTTTGCAATACTTCTAAATAAGTATTTATCCAGGTAATAAAATTAATAAATTTTATTTTCTAATTAACTACGAAATAATATAAATAAATTCAATAATTAATTTATTAAATATAATATTCCCATACTTCTTAATTTTTAGACCTGTATTTGCCACCACTTAAACCGTGTCACATCCCAGAACCAGAATACTGGAGAGCTGAGGCGGATAAAGCTAGCTACGTACACCAGAGTTCTAATACTCCGAGATACGGTCATGGTTGTCCAGACATGTGAGGGTTTTACTCTACAATCCAACAGTCATTCCTGGTTCAAGAGTCCTAGGTGTCTCAATCTCAAGCAAACACCAAGTTACAAGATGTATGATCACCAAATATAAAATAGTAAGGCATCCCAAACTATACATACACAGATGATCATGAAGCTAGTTACAAAATAAAGAACTAACAAGAGCATAATATTACATGATCAGCTCTAGCTATAGTCTAGAATATGCTTTACATGTAGGCCCGTAGGCTAGAATATCAAGTTCCAAAATACGAGCTAAATATGTGCTCGGTGGCTAAATACCTCAAAAGTATAAGTACAAGATCAAGTGGGTGATGAAGAAGAAACCCACTCATGTCATCAGGTGCTCCTGATGTTCACCATCTTGAGGCATCAGTACAGGAATACGAAGATAGACATGGCCAGCTCCCCCGTACAAGATATATAACATCGTACGGCGGTCACGACTGTAACTAGATAAGGGGGCGCATACTACAAGCAAGTCACTTAGGGTCACACATCACATCTATTGTCTCAATCAGTTAAGCAAGAACAGTAAACATAGAACATATATGACAAGGAAGTAAGGCGTCCCAAACGCCCTGCCACGATATTTTAGAAACTAGCTGTGCAAAATAAGAAAGCTGATAGAGTATCAAAAGTTCGTGACCATGATCAGCTGCAGTTTGATTAATTATAATAATGTAGGAAAACTAAATGTCCAGATTAACGGCTAACAAGTGTCGGTGGCTAAACGCCCAAAATAAGTAAAGTGTGCAATAATGAACAAGAAATAAGGAACCCACTCGTTTCCTTCAACGGCCATCCGCTTGGTACGTGTAACGACCTACTCCGCTCAACCTGGAGGGCCGATTCAAATGCCACAAGTGTAGCGAAGCGACCTGCCTTGCTCAGCAAGATGACTCGTTTGATGCAAAGGCATTCAGACTTGGACCTTCAAATAGAGTTCAGACTTAGATATTTTAGAGGTATGCTCGAAGTCTCGCTCGGCCGATGCGATTTATCGCTAAGGTGGGTGGCCCCAGTGAACCTATCCTTGATTAGCTGCACACTTAAGAAAATGATCGATATATGCTAGTTTCAAGCGATAACCTTAGCATAATAATAAAAAAGATGAACGCACATAGCTAAGGAGATAATCCCGCCTTATTATTGTATAGAACATGGAGATTTTACTTGCTATTTGCGTAATTGGGCTTATTAAGTTAAAATGTAATAGTTTCTTATATGTGCCACGAAAGTAGTTTAGAGTGCACATTGAGGCACCATATCGCACAAAATATGACACGAGATAGAGTATAATCATATTGCATACATAGACAAGAAGACTATCAAGTAGTCATTCCGAGTCAGAAGAAGAAAAAAAAGTGCTCGGGATATCCAGATCACCGAGGCAGTCTCTAATCAAGGAGTTGCATAAAGAAGAAAGATCTGAGTATAGTCCTCGGCAAGATTGAACTGAAATGATGTCCTCGGATAAGAGAAACCAAGCAGGAAGTTCTCAACTAAGATTGGTAGTAGGGGGTAGTTGTATGGTCACAGACAACTAATTGTGCACCAGATAGAGAAGAGTCCTCGACACGATTGTTGAGGCATCCGAATCGTATCTACCCGGGAGGAAAATGCCAGTATAGTTCTGGTAGTACGCTAGCTGAAGTAATAGCGGGTGAGTGCGGGACGTCCAGTAAGGCTTGTTACCGACCTAGAAAGACAGTCGACTCCTTGGATGGTTCAGAACGCCCAGTAAGACTCGTAACCGAGCTGGAAAGACAGTCATTCCATCCCAGATCATGTCCAATATGGCTAACAGAGCCAGTAACCTTAATATAGATAAGTCATATATGGATAGCGGCTATCCGCATTCAGAAAAGGAGTAACATGAATGAGTATATTTGAAGGACACTTTGCATATTTAGAATGGATGCATGGTATATAACATAGTTCGAGTAAAACAGGGCTGAGGCAGAGACACAAACGTAACACTTGGATTGCATAGATGTTCTTCGTTATTTAGTAGATTATTGATTATATTACTGCATATGACAGGGAAAGCGAATGGTAAGAAAGGGTCAGACGAACTCAGTTTTTTACAGTACGACACTCTTGTGCGAACACGAGTATTACTTTCATTATATTGTCATATAACTGATCATAAGGCAAAGACTAGAATTACAACTTAATCAATCGAGGAAATAAAAGGGCAAGCACTCAACTCGACTACCGGTTCAACCAATCAATCTCTGAATTGGTGCACATAACTAATAAACGTGCTCATTTTGTGGTGTGGGCATGAGACTTCCCCACTAGTGCATTCAATGTACTAATACCCAACCAGATTGTATGTAGGGTACAGGGAGAACTCATACGGATTCGGAGATCGCTTAACGTATTGAGGCGCCGAACCGCACTTGGCGCCTTAGAGCATGATGCGCGGACCTGGAGCTCACATATATGAGACATAATGTATGGAAATATCATCATCCAGATTTTTGATTCAGTTATAAGCCTAAGGGCATATTTATTATAAAAAGAGCGAGAGAGAGAGAGAGAGAGCATGAGCTACTTATAATCTTGGCCTAGCATAGCTTGTAATCTTTACTTCATATCAATAAAGAGCTTATTTTGGATTCAACACTTGTGTTTATTCTATGTTTTCACTATGATGACTCTGCGAACTAGTTATCAATGGTCGTTTTGGTATTTGCCTTATGCGGATGCAACTCCAGGCTCGTGCGGCATCATGTCCCGATGGAAACGATCGTCCAGCGGGAGCGCTGGCATGGAGATTCGCGCCTAGCGGGACGACCGAGTCCTGCAGAAGATCAGGACATGATATTTTGGTATCAGAGCACGGCTTTACGTCCTTAAAATTCGTATCGATTCTCTAAGTTTTTGAACTTGTGCATTGATGATGTGGTAGACACTCTCTCTCGATGTTTCGATGAATGTTCTATACAATAACTAAAAATATTTTTGAAGGTGCATGTGAATGATATGATTGCTTGAACATGATTATGATGCGAAGGCCTTTGTGCCAAACTATATTAGACTTTATGAGAATAGACTCGTATATAAAAATTATAAGTTACTTGTGAACCAGATGACCTTACCCTAATGCTAGCGAGTTTGTATACGAAACTAGAATATCGTTCGGATATGATATCAATGCACACAGTCTTTCGGCTAACTTGTGTTGAGTATCGTACGCCAAGACCCTTGGTGCTAGTGAGTTACAAGCGAGATTTAGGTATTATTCGGATAAGGATAAAGTCGGACTTAGAATAGAAATTGATAGAGAAGTTATCAGAGTACCGCTAAGGCGAATAATGGGAATCATGTTTGGATTTTGAGATATAGTTTGGACGGTTATTCGTAATGATAAGTTATGATTCAAAATATAGTTTGTATGAAGGACTATCGAAGAGGTAAATACGAGACTATGATCGTCAAGGCAGCGAATAGGGATCGTGCTAGAGTTCTAAGGAACGAATTGGATATACGAATGAACAATGCGAACATGATTCAAGAGTTAATAGGATGACTCAATTCCTGAGTGGTGTATGCGATAGTCTCAGGATCAAATAAGCAAATTGAGAATAAAATAAGTTATAAAGATTCATAGAGTATAGCTCAAACCCTGAGTGGTGCATTGGTCGTCTTAGAAATATTCGAACGAATCGTAGATTTTGGGGTATTAAACGAGTCTAGCAGCAATTGACGAGATTATGCAAAGCCTTATTATTTGTTTAGCAAGTAAGTAAATTCAGAGGAATCATGCAAGATTTGACTCGAATGAGTTTAATATGAGTTGAATAAGGGATAAGGCTTACATCGGATAGGAATTCAGAGTATTGGAATTAATATCATGGTCGGGAAAACTTAGTGGATCGTACGAGCGATTTTGAATTGAATCGAATGAATTAAAACTTGAGTTGAGATAGAATAATAGGGGATACGATTGGAGTTAGTAAAATTGGAATAATTGTGCGAACGAATGATAGCGCGCATGGAAAATTTGGATTTGAGTAGGATATTGCTCGATAGAGTTCAGTTTGAGTACGAATGCTACGCTTTTGAATTTGGAAAACTTTATATAATATCGATAGTTGGAAGATAACATGGATTGATGCAAGTTAGCAAATTTATGATTTGATGATTAAGAAAGGTAATAATGGACTTAATCTTGAATTTGAACGAACGATCTTGAATCGAGTTTGAAGGATAACACTCGACATCAGGCCTAGATGAGATCGATTATCCTATGGGAACGCTGGTGTAGTAATTTTACGTCCGACGGGGATGATCGAACTCGTAGGAACATGTTCAAAATTTTTACAAAGGAACTCAATAAAATGGAACATATCGAAAGTGAATAGACTTTGGCTTGGGATTTGAACTTAGTTGTTTGAGGAATGCTAGAAGTAGACTATGAAATGATCAAAAGGTAACATTAAAGTTGGACGATTTGGCTAGATGAATTATGATTATAATAAGAACGGTTGTTAGATGAACATGACTTAATGGATCAATGTACAACTTGGATGAAACAAAATATGATAATAAGGTGTCTATTTGTTCGATGATAACCATAATGTTTGACCTTCTTGTCTTGTACGAGTATAAATTCTTAATCGTACATGCGTCACACCCGGATTATGACGATTATCCCACGGAAGCATTGGCATGATGATCTCACATCCAACGGAGATAATTAAACTTACGGGAGACTAGAGCGTGACAATTGAGGACTATTTTGACTTTGGGTTCAATACGATAAGACGAGTTTCAGGATACAAGTGAATCGAAGGTATTTCGGAGATGAGTTAGTCTAGAACATGAAGCAAGACGCTCGATGGTTTAGTGAATGAATACATGAATTATATTTTACTACTTTGAATTTATGGTTGAGATCGAAGAGGTGAAAATTGAATCGTGACTTGGTGGTCTAAACTTAGAAAAAGATTGGATATATGGATCCTATCAGGTATTTGAGAAGATAGACTATGCAAATTGTTAGGTTGGACATGCATGTGGACATAACATGGATTCAGTTGAACGAACGTGTTGATATAATATGATGATCTATGCTCGATGTTTAGAAATTTGAGTAAAATGAGCTTGGGTAGAATATCCCGTGTGAAAGAACAATGGTTTAACCTTAGGGTATTGGGGCGAGCGTCGTGCAACATTATTTCGCGAAGAGTCATAAACTTGAACTGTTTCTATGACCTTGTGAGATGACCTAGGGGCTAGTCAGACGACCCTATGCCTTGAGTTAAACTGGAGTGGCTAACTTCAGTATCGTTCGGGAAAATGATAAAAATGGGGAAACGAGACTTAGAGTTAGGACTTGGAACTGGGAGTGTACTCTAGCGATATTGGTATTAAAACGAAAGCAATGGAAGATAGGACTTGGGTGATAATTGATTGATTGGATAGATTATGCGACGGTGAGGAATAAGACGGTATTAGGGAATTATCGGACGAAATTCTTATGATTAGAATTGGTGATATTCAAGATAAGTTGGCATAACGAGTTAAATCATTGGTTGGAAGATGTGCGTTGCTAGTAATACAATACTTGGATTTAAGTGAGATTGGAGTAGACGATAACTAAACGAACCAGAGTTCGGTTAGTCGAGTAGCGAAACAATTCACAATTTGAAAGATTTTTAAGAGTAGTTTGTCCGACTTAGCTATCACTAAGCTTGGTTGAAATACATATATTTAGGGGACCCCTTGAATATGGGTACGATCCAGACTTAGCGATATGCGTAACTCGAATGCAGCTGCAAATGGAAATGTTCGGATTCGCATGGATGAGTATAGCAACTGGAATAAGTTAGCCTCAACCTAGAATTTCATAAACGAAAGATTATAACGGGCCCTGTGCGATCGAGATAGTTCTGTGTTAAGCCGTAGTAAGAGACTGAGACTGGAAACGCAATAGTTGAATGATAGAATCATTCGAAAAAATGATTAAGCATACATGCGAAATAAAATAAGAAAACGAATAATGAATTAGGTTCGATCAGAACTAAGACATTAGATTGTACCCTGTGTTGGGCAATTTACATCTACGCTGAGGCACAATAAAGACAAAGTCAGAAAATGTAGGCAATTTGATGCGATAATTTTAGATGGTAGTAAATTTACTTAGAGAGAATGGACGATGACTCAGATAGATAGATATTGATGTAAGACAAGATTAGAAGATTAGCTGAGATTCAAGCTTTTAGGTTTAGGTATAATGATAGGTTTCGATAGGCGACATCGAGTAATCGGTCGAATATGTTGGGTTCGCATGGATAGAATATAACAATTGGGCAAGTTTACCCAAAGCCTGAGATTTCTAGTACGCATTGAGTTATAGAATACCCCATGTTTAAGCAATACAGCCCTGCTCTAGGCACAGTAGAGTTTGAGTCGGAGAGTGCAACGATTAAGTTTAGGTATTATTCGATAGCATTGAACGATAGAGTTGTTTGATGAGATTGGCTAAGTACGTACGTAACGCATGGTGAAAAAATAAATAAATATAGTGTTGCAACAATCTTTGGAAGTTAGACAAGAAGTATAAAGTTTAATTTAGAACTTGTACGATAATACGAGTTTCGCTCAGGAAGTCTTGAGGACGAAACTTGTTCTGAGTGGTGTATAATGTATCGACCCGCTCCGCTCAACCCGGAGGGCCGATTCAAATACCACAAGTGTAGCGAACTGACCTGCCTTGCTCAGCGAGATGACTCGTTCGATGCAAAGGCATTCAGACTTGGACCTTCGAATGGAGTTCAGACTTAGACTTTTTAAAGGGGCGCTTGGAGTCTCGCTCGGCCGATGCAATTTATCGCTAAGGTGGGTGGCCCCGGTGAACTTGTCCCTGCTTAGCTGCACACTTAAAAAAATAAAAGATACATGCTAGTTTCAAGCGATAACCTTTGCATGATAATAAAAAAAGATGAACGCACATAGCTAAGGGGATAACCTTGCCTTATCATTGTATAGAACATGGAGATTTTACTTGTTATTTGCATAATCGGGCTTATTAAATTAAAATGTAATAGTTTCTTATATGTGAGTAGTTTTGATTTCACATTGAGGCACCGTATTGCACAGAATGTGATACGGGATAGAGTATAATCATATTGCATACATAGACGAGGAAGACTATCAAGTATTCATTCTGAGTCAGGAGAAGAAAAGAAAGTGCTCGGGATATCCAGATCATCCAGACAGTCTCTAATCAGGGAGCTGCACAAAGAAGAAAGATCTGAGAATAGTCCTCGGTAAGATTTAACTGAGATGATATCCTCAGATAAGAGAAACCAAGCAAAAAGTTCTCGGCTAGGATTGGTAGTGGGGGAGTAGTTGCATGGTCACAAACAACTGATTGTGCACCTGGTAGAGAAGGGTCCTCGACACGATTGTTGAGGCATCTGAATTGTGTTGACCGGGGAGGAAAATGCCAGTATAGTTCTGGTAATATGCTAGCTGAAGTAGTAGAGGGCGAGTACGGGACGTCCAGTAAGGCTTGCTACCAACCTGAAAAGACAATTGACTCCTCGGATGGTTCGGAACGTCCAGTAAGACTCACAACCGAACTGGAAAGATAGTTGTTCCATCCCAAATCATGTCCAATATGGCTAACAGAGCCAGTAACCTTCATATAGATAAGTCATGCATGCATAGCGGCTATCCGTATTCAGAAGAGGAGTAACATGAAGCAGTACATTTGTACATCACTTTGCATATTTAGAATGTATGCACGGTATATAACATAGTTCGAGTAGAACAGGTCTAAGGCAGAGACACAAACGTAACACTTGGATTGCATAGATATTCTTCGTTATTTAGTGGATTATTGATTATATTGCTGCATATAACAGGGAAGGCCGAATAGTAAGAAAGGGTCAGATGAACTCAGTTTTTTATAGTACGACACTCTTGTGAAGACACGGGTATTACTTTCATTATATTGCCATGTAACTGATCCTAAGGCAAAGACTAGAATGACAACATAATCAGTCGGTGCACATAACTAATGAACGTGCTCATTTTGTGGCGTGGGCGTGAGGCTTCTCCACTAGTGCATTCAATGTACTGATACCTAACTAGATTACATAAAGGGTGCAGAGAGAACTCATACGGATTCGGAGATTGCTTAACACATTGAGGCGTCAGACCACACTTGGCATCTTGGAGCATGGCACACGGACCTGGAGCTCACATATATGAGACATAATATATGGGAACATAATCATCTAGATTTTTTATTCAGTTGTAAGCCTAAGGGCATATTCATTATAAAATACAAAAGAGAGAGAGAGAGAGAGAGAGAGCACGACCGACTTGTAATTTCGGCCTAGCGTCGCTTGTAATCTTTACTTCATATCAATAAAGAGCTTACTTTGGATTCAATACTTGTGTTTATTTTATGTTTCCGCTATGATGACTCTGCAAACTAGTTATCAACGGCCGTTTTAGTATTTGTCTTGCGTGGCCGCAACTCCAGGCTCACACGACATCATGTCCCGATGGAAATAAACTTCCCGTAGGAGCGTTGGTACGGTGATTCCCGCCTAGCGGTGACGACCGAGTCCTACGGGAGATTGGAGCATGACAGTACATGCCATTGTTCAGAGGGAAGTACGCTTGATCCTCGGGTGTTGGCTCTAAACCTGGCTATGCAAAACCAGTAGGGTTAGACCCAATAGCAAGTACCACAAAGGAAGCACGAATGAAGAAATAAAACCAGGTTTATGAAATATATATATATATATATATATATATATATATATATATATATATATATATATTTTGTCTCATAGTTTTGGTTCATAGCCTATTGTGACACAATAATCTAACCCAACAACCAAACAAGAACAAGGGTTAGACCATCGCACCATGATAGTCCATGTCCCTAGACTATTTGACAACAAGTATAATACACAAACAAACTTCGTTACCTAATAGGTCAATTACTTGTACGGCTTACTAAATGGAATCCGGGTTATCCAAGAGATATTATGCATATATGAATCCTCAGATCGAACCAGGAACTAGCAGGGTTAACAGAGCCATAAATTATCGTATAGCACATAGTATTGTGCACCAGTCCCTCATAAGGCCACCGTACTAAGATCGCATAGAACACATAGTATAGTATAATAGTCGGATATTGCCATCAACTAATGAGAACTTAAACAATATCCATGGGAACTAGCATACACACCCCAATTCAGATGACTGGAGGTGGCTAGTTAGGCACGATCAAGAGATTACATTCCCTCCCAATGCTTTACAAGTTTAGTTGCCTAGTTAACCCTATTATTAACTGGAATTACATGGCGTGGTCATATGGTATAACCTTTGTATCCTAAAATTTTAGCTTTAATATTATTATTAGATTAATTTGGGACTATTAGGATTTTTTCATAATTTTTGGTTAATTAAAAACTAGTAACAGTAAATTTTTAGGGCTTTTAAGAATTTATTTTAGTGACAAACATAATTAAAAATATCCCAAACTTTTATTTTAGGTTCTAACTAATCAAATATAATTTTTAAAATTTTTGGAAATTTTTTGAACATTTTTAGCATTTATTTTGAGTTAATTATGAAAAATTGAATTAAAAACTATTTTTCTGAAAAAGAAAATCCATTAAAGTAATTATTCTGCCTAGTCAGCCAACAGGGGCCCACCCGTCAACCTCCCACAGCAAACTGGGTGGGGCCCGCCTGTCAGCGACAGTAGGCGGGGGTGCGGGTGCAACCGAGCCGACCGTGAGCCGAGCCGAGTCGAGCCGCATCCTAGTTTGACTCGGACTCAACTGAGCCAAGCCGGGTTGAACCATGGTTGTTCGATCTGAGCAGGAGTGCGTGGATTGCTGCCACGTGGCGCACTCCGAGCCGCGGCTGCTCCCTCTCTCCTCTCTATATATAATAATAGTTAGTTTATAATTTCTAGGGTTTTTCTGTAAGCCAAATTTTGGAGAATTGTCATCTAAGGTTCCTTCATCTTCCAGAAGCCATTACTTATAACTCCGGACTCCAAACGTGGTCTAGTTTCTTGCGTTAGAACCGTATTGAGCCGTAAATTCCAGTTTCTTGCGAGAATTGTCATCTAGGGTTCCTTCATCTTCCAGAAGCCATTTTGAAGATGAGCCATAAATTCCAGCATGGTTTTTACGCTGAAATCTACAGAAAATCATGCATGAAAGTCAAGTTTGTCTCGGTTGACTTTTTGGTCAACAGATCGCCTCGATTTGCGTGCCATGAGTCTCGAGTTGATAAAATTTAGTTTCTTTGAACAAAATTTAGGAATTAACCTAAAAATTAGAATAATAAAATTAAAATAGAATTTTAGAGTAATTATTCTAGAATTAAATAAATTAAAATAAAATATCTTTTGACATGGTAAATTCGTAATACATAGGCTATTTGGACTTTGACTTGGATTCCGACTCGTACCAGCTAAGGACCACAGGCGAGTACATTCTCTGATAGTTTCTATTATTTGATATTTTCTATGATGCATGTTTACAGTATTGTTTTACCTGATTCCTGACACGATGGATACACGGATTGGTATTGTATGGATTCATTTTTGTGAGATACATATTTTTAGGCCTATTGACTTTTTTTGTACTAATGAATTACTGGACTAATGTATTTTTTGGCCTATTGACATCTTCTGGACTATTGAGATTATTCGTGTCTGGACTTGGATCCATGAGTACTAGTCGGACAGGGAAATACCTAGGAGACGTGTGAATATTCCCTTTCCATCCTATGGTCTTTCTGGAATAATAGCAGCCACACACGACACGTGTGGTTTGCCAGATATTACCCCCTAGTCGTTCACATATCAACTTAGTATTTCAAAACACTTGTTAGATGCAGTCATTCTGGATTAATCTATACTTGTTGATTGTACACTTGCATGACAGGTTTCCTATTTCACATATCTGTCTGTCTTTACATGCTTCTTTGTTTTTCTTTCTTGTCTTTCATTATTTCTTTATTTAACTGTTCCTCTATGATGTACCCTATTCCATTATTATATGCTCATCAAGTATTTCATAACTATTTACTGTTCACAGTACTTGTCAATTAACTAGAACTGCTATTGGGTTGTACTCGTTCCATCCTGACTGGGTAAATATTTTTAGGTGACTTGCTATCTTGCTCATTGGATTTTGTTGGAGATCGAGATGCTTTTGGAAGCCAATATTAGAATTTATATAGTATAGCAACTTCTTTGGATTTGATGTTTAGCGGGTTTGTTCCCGAGTTATGATTTAATTATAAATTAAGAATCTTGTAAAACTATGTAAATGTTGTGAATGGGCAATAGATTTGAATTTGTGATTAAATATTATCTATTTGGATTGATTGACCATCGTTATCATAGACAGCGTACTAACGCCGATGCTACGGCATAGACTGGGCTTAGCCACGTACTCGTTTCCGAAAAGCGGGTGCGGGTCGTGACAAGTTTTTATGGTGGCCCACGCAGGTCCGTCTTCGTATCAAGTGCGATGTCATGGTTAGTACTTCAACTTAGTAGTACTAGTTATGAGCCTGTGACTAGGAGATGCTCATTCACAATTAGGATTGATTTGAATTTAGGAGAATGGTTAGGACTACATGATTAAAATAGATATACATGTTAAACTTTTAGGTAAACTCTAGTAGATGAACTTGAGAAAATTAAGTGTTATATGTTATGGAATTTTGATAAGTAGAAGTGACCAAAGGTGGGGGTAGAATTCTCGATTGACAAATTATTTCTGTGGGGTTAATCAATTATTGAAGCTAAGAATTATTATTATTATTCTATGCTCTGAGATTTAAATTTCTATCTAGTTTGATGATTATAATTTTCTTGCTAAAATAAGGTTAAATTCTTGTTTTAGAAAAAAATAGTTTTCGATATAAATGATGATAAAGATAAGAAGTTGGGGGTTTATTGAATTTTAGATTTTTGAAGATTGATATAGTGGATTTAAGTTTAAGTTTGAAGATTTGATTTAAAATTTCAGAGTATTGGTTATTTAATTTATGATTTTGAGGAATTCTAAAAGATTAACATTAGAGCTATTGGACTACAAGATGTGGATTTAAATTTATAATTTAAAGATTGGAAATAAATTTCAAGTTTTGAGAATTTTTGAGGAGTTGAGATTTTATATATTTCAAATTTTTGAGGATTCAAATTCAATTCAATAAACATGGTCAAAGCTATAAAGATTTTTGGAAGTGATTAAAATTTTATTTCAATATTTGAATATTTAACTTTTGAGGAAAGTATATACATTTTATTTTAATTGTTCGAGAAGTTAAATTTTGAGAATTTTATTTTGAGGATAAAAATTTATGGTGGGTAGAAGTAGTCATATTTGATTAACGAAAATAATAAATTGAGAATAATGTTAAAAGTTTTTAAAATTGTGGATAATCTTGAAAGTTTTGAGATATAATTCGAGAAATTCAAGGATAATGTTGAGAATTTGAGTGTTAGGAGTTCAATATAATATTGAGATTTAGTTTATGGGTTTAGTTAGACCAAAAGAATAACAATACAAAGATTGATTTTATAACTTGTTGAATTTGACTTTTAAGGACTTAATTTGAATTCAAAATTTAAATTTGTTCGAGAGAAAATATTGACGGAGTAAATTTGAAATTCAAATTTTGAGGATACGACTTTGAATTTTTTTAAATATTTCATGAAATATAAATTAGTAAGATTTACTTTGAAGATTGGAATTAACTTTCAATTTTTTTAGGATTGAATCATTAATCGATATTTACGTAGGTCAAGCTTCTTAAGTTGTGCGATGTCGTGGTAGTGCAACGACTTAGTTGTACTACCACGAGCCTGCGATAGGATATAGGACATAGGACACTAGGATGAGAGAGGGATACTCAATCACAAATTTTTGAGAGATTCCTGGGACGACCCTTGAGAATCTTATTATAAATTCCAATTCAAATCTTTTCCCTTATTTTCGTCTGTTCTCACTTGTTGTTATTAAATCTGATTCTTGGTGATCGGATGTTAAATTTAATTTTTGGTGTCATTGTTGAGTTTGATTTCTTATCGAGATGAATTTTACGGACTAAATTATGGTATCATCTGATGACATATATTGATGAGGACAGTGAGAAAGGTGAAACGTCTGCTTTGGTTATGGAGCTTAGAGTTTATCGCATCCATATTAGCTGTCGTGGCGAAAATGTAGGAACTTGACTTCGGATGTACATATCTTAGTTATGAAATTTAGAATTTCTCACAGCCATACCAGTTGGCGTGGTGAGGGTTCTAGATGACATGATTATAGAGTTGCATACCTTAGTTATGGAACCTATCGTTTATTGCAGCTATGCTTACTGGCGTGGCGAGGATTCTGAGTGTCATAATTTCGGACAGACGTGTATGATTATCAGGTTGTATCTTCAATTGGTTCTTAAAGTACCATCTCAATACTTATTCACTCATGTTACTGTAGGATTTGTTCCATCATTCTTTAGCTTAGAAGTAGAACCTTGATGTGAGTAGATATGAGTGTATCAGTATATGACTAGTGATAGGTATATCACCTGATATTGAGGCCAGTAATGTATTGGAAGCAATAGGTGAAAGAAGTGTCTAAAAATTGTGTGCAGGATGCACAGCGGGTGTTGAGTGTCAGTATAAAAGTTCATGAAAGTGGAAGCCTGAGTATTAAAAATTCTAATAGAGTGTGATGGGTTGAGAAATATCAAGATTGATCATGGAAGATATGTAGTATATCATTGATTAGTGTAGCAGTCTGTAAAAGGTTTAAAGAAAAATACGTATACATCAATCGAGATATGGAACCATATGCCTGCCTTTGAGAGTGAAGTAAAACATGTGTATTATAGAAAGTGCAAGTGATCATGAGTTCTAGTGAGTGTGATGAGGTGATCTAATGATGAAGCTAGTGTCCTAGAACATTAAGGGCATATCTTGTGTAGTGAGGAAGCTAGTGTTACTATATCAAGAGTGCTAGTATTTCTATATCAGAGATTAGTTGAGTAATGTGCTAGTAACAGTAAGTACCTTGTGTGATAATATTAGATTGGTGTATCAGTTAATATGGATAGAAAATTATTTGGAAGTAATAGTGCAAGTAATTCTAATAGTAGTGAGGATAAAATAAATTATGTCTATGGGGACAAATCAAATTATTGTAAGAAATGACTATAATATGATATTCCAATTTTTAAGGATGGAATTAAATTTTTCTTTAAACTTCAAGATTGGATTTAATTTTTAAGTTTGGATATGAGATTAAATTTGAAGGATTTAATTATTAAATTTTTGAAGACATTTATAAATGAGATTTAAATTTTAAGGAAATAATGTTAGATTGTATTTAAGAGTTATGACTTGTGAATCTGATTTAAGGGAAAAATGCTATTGGATTTTAAATTTTGAAGATCAATTCAAATTTTGAATGTTTACTTTAAAAATTTTAAGTTGTGAGAATGAAGTTAATTTTTAAGGACTTTGTTAAATAACAATAGTGGTTTGATTTCATGATTATAGTAGTGGGTTGACTTCATGATTATATTGTTTAAATTTTGATGGTGGTAGAAAAAAATATTAAGAATTTTAAATTTTAAGGACAAAATATTATTTAAATAAAGAGTTGAGAATTTAATATGACAACATTGGCGATTTTGTTACATCACAGATTTTTATGAAGATTATTATATGATTGGATTTATCATTAAATTTTGAGAAATTTAAGAAGATTATCATTATATTTATTTGACTACAAGATATAAATTTAAAGTTTATATTTTGAATGTTGCATATGAAGATTTCGTAAGTATTATATTGTTTGAGTATGATGTGGAAAAAGAAACGAGGAGTAAGATCATTAATGGATTAGTGTTTGAATTCAAATTTTTGGAATGAGATTTTTAAATTTTATAAATATGCATTGATTGGATTTCAATTAGAGGATTGAATATTAAATTTTTTGAGTATTTAGTTTTTAACTTAAATTTTGGAGGAGATTGTGATAATAATGGAATTTGAATTTAAATTAAAGATTTTCAGGAATATGATATTTATAGAATTTTGAAAAATTTGTGAAATAACATATGGATTTACTTCATGATTATATGGTTTGATGAAATTAAATTTTGATGGCAAAAAAAAAACTATTGAGAATTTTAAATTTCGAGGACGAAATTTTTTTTAAGGTGGATAAACTTGTAACCTCTGTATCCTGAAATTCTAGCTTAAATGTTGATATTAGATTAATTTGGGACTATTGGAATTTTTTCACAATTTTTGGTTAATTAAAAACTAGTAACAGTAAATTTTAGGGCTTTCAAGAATTTATTTTAGTGACAAACATAATTAAAAATATCCCAAACTTTTATTTTAGGTTCTAAATAATCAAATATATTTTCTAGATTTTTTTGGGAATTTTCTGATTATTTATAGCATTTATTTTGAGTTAATTATGAAAAATTAAATTTAAAACTATTTTTCTGAAAAAGAAAATCCATTAAAGTAATTATTCTGCCAAGTCAGCCAACAGGTGCCCACTCGTCAGCCTCCAGCAGCAAAATGGGCGGGGCCCGCCTGTCACCGACCGTAGGCGTGGGTGCGGGTGGAACCGAGCCAACCGCGAGCCTAGCCGAGCTGAGCCGCGTCCTAGTCCGACTCGGACACAGCTGAGCCAAGCCGGGTTGAACCATGGTCGTTCAATCTGAGAGGGAATGCATGGATTGCTGCCATGTGGTGCACTCTGAGCCGCGACTGCTCCCTCTCTCCTCTATATATATAATAGTTAGTTTATAATTTCTAGGGTTTTTCTGTAAGGCGAATTTTGGAGAATTGCCATCTAGGGTTTCTTCATCTTCCAAAAGCCATTACTCATAGCTCCGGACTCCAAACATGGCTCAGTTTCTTGCGTTAGAACTGTATTGAGGTTAATTTTTTGAATATGTAAATTGTTTCACGAAATTATGAATATTAAATTCTGAAAAATTTGTAAAGCACAGCATGTCCGAAAATAGATGCGTCTTGGTGTTTTTACAATTTTGGGAGAACTAGGAATCAGAATCATGAACCGTTTGAAGTTTCGGAAATATAATTTCGAGGTAATTGACATATGTTTTTTCTAGAATTTAATTCAAAATATTTCTATACTGTTATTTCTGTAGAACTTCTAGGTCAGATATTAACCACCGTTGCACAATACGAATGTGGTATGTGCAATAATTCCTAAACGAATTTGAATTCGAATGAGCCGTAAATTCCAACATGTTTTTGACGCTAAAATCTATAGAAAATCATGCATGAAAGTCGAGTTTGTGTCGGTTGACTTTTCGGTCAACAGATCGTCTCGATTTGCGTGCCATGAGTCTCGAGTTGATAAATTTTAGTTTCTTTGAACAAAATTTAGGAATTAACCTAAAAATTAGAATAATAAAATTAAAATAGGATTTTAGAGTAATTATTCCAGAATTAAATAAATTAAAATAAAATATCTTTTGACATGGTAAATTCGTAATACATAGGCTATTTGGATTTTGACTTGGATTCCGACTCGTACCAGCTAAGTACCACAGGCGAGTACATTCTTTGATAGTTTCCATTATTTGATATTTTCTATGATGCATGTTTATAGTATTGTTTCACCTGATTCCTGACACGATGGATACACAGATTGGTATTGTATGTATTCATTTTTGTGAGATACATATTTTCAGGCCTATTGACTTTTTTTGGACTAATGTATTTTCTGGCCTGTTGATATCTTCTGGACTATTGAGATTATTCGTGTCTGGACTTGGATCCATGGGTACTAGTCGGGCGGAGAAATACCTAGGAGACGTGTGAACATTCCCTTTCCATCCCATGGTCTTTCTGGAATAATAGCAGCCACACACGACACATGTGGTTTGTCGGATATTAGCCCCTAGCCGTTCACATGTCAACTTAGTATTTCAAAATACTAGTTAGATGCAGTCATTATGGATTAATCTATACTTATTGATTGTACACTTGCATGACAGGTTTTCTAGTTCACATATATGTCTCTCTTTACATGCTTTTCTGTTCTTCTTTCTTGTCTTTCTTATTTCTTTATTTAACTGTTCCTCTATGATGTACCCTATTCCATTATTATATGCTCATCAAGTATTTCATAACTATTTACTATTTATAGTACTTGTCAATTAACTGGAACTGCTATTGGGTTGTACTCGTTCTATCCTGACTGGATAAATATTTTTAGGTGACTTGCTATCATGCTCATTGGATTTTGTTGGAGATCGAGATACTTTTGGAGGCCAATATTAGAATTTATATAGTATAGCAACTTCTTTGGATTTGATGTTTAGCGGGTTTGTTCCCGAGTTATGATTTAATTGTAAATTAAAAATCTTGTAAACCTATATAAATGTTGTGAATAAGCAATATATTTGAATTTGTGATTAAATATTATCTATTTGGATTAATAGACCATTGTTATCATAGACAGAGTACTACAGCCGATGCTACGGCGTAGGCTGGGCTTGGCCACGTACTCGTATCCGAAAAGTGGGTGCGGGTCGTGACACATGGTATTCCCCTTATATGATGTACTATAGTACGACCATGCTAGATACGAACCCACTTTGTCACTTGATAGTCCAACTTGGATTCACCCCAGCGTGATACAACAAGCAACAGATCCTAGACACGCTTGGTCATTGACTAACCTTGATGTCCATGCTGGAGATTAAGTTATATCACATGTCACGTAGCGTATAGGTACACCATAGTGTAAATATGTAATACAATTGCGTAGGAACACTTAGCACGTAGGAACACATAGCATGTAGTAAGTGTATCAGCACGGATACAAGTGGTCGGATCATGGCACATAGATGGGTCTAATACTCTAGTGGTCATCAAAGTCACACATACATCCCATAAAGTCTAAAGAAACATTCAGCAAAACATGTCCAATAAAGATTGTACAAGGGGTCGCTTGTGCACATAAGGATCAAGGCTACATGGGGATCAGCTACCGCATAGGATCAGTTGCCTCATAGGAAGTCGGGTCGCATAGCCGCATGGGTCGCATGAGTTCAGACTGCATGGCCACATGAGCTCGGACCGTATGGCCGCATGAATTTAGACCACATGGTCGCATGAGTTCAGACTGCATGGCCGCATGAGCTCGGACCGCATGGCCGCATGGGTTCAGGCCGCATGGCCGCATGCATTCAGACCGCATGGCCGCATGAGTTCAGACCGCATGGCCGTATGAGCTTAGACCGCATGGCCGTATGAGCTCGGACCGCATGGTCGTATGCGTTTAGGCTATATGTCCGCATGAGTTTGGGCCGCATGCGACTTTGTCTTCTCCAGGCAGCAGTTCGGCCATAATGAGAACTCCAAAAACCGAAAATTTATTTTCTTCATAAAAACTTCGGTTTAACTCCGAATTGAGTGAACCAAAAGTCAAAACGCTCGACATAAAGTGCTCCATCCATTCCAAAATCTATTTTTCAAAAATATTATGTTTTATAGATCAAAACCACTAAAAACTCAAGAAATCTATAAAAACCCTAAACTTAGAATGTAGATCTACGCAAATCTATCCATTAAAATAGAAAATCCTAAGTACTAAGAGTGTTTAGAATCGTCATGAGCAGATAATAAACTAATAAAATGCAAGAAAAAAAATAATAAAAAATTAAGAGATTTCTTCATGTGATGCAATGTGTACTTGCCTAAATGTAGGAAGAAGAGGAAATGGAGAGAATGAGGGAAGCAAGAGAAAGATGTTGGCTTTTATAGTTAGGGTTTAAGGTTTAGACCATGGGTTCAAATCATGAATGAACCAATACAATAATTAAACCATAGGTCTAATTGAACCAAATAATGGGTCTAGTCTCCATGCATGCAACCTAATTAATCATGTATGCAAAAAATATTCTAAGCAGAAAATAAATATAAGCAAAAAATAAATATATCCCAAAATATATATTTCGGGAACGGGGAGTGACATCTCTACCCACCTTAGAAAAATTTCGTACTCAGAATTCAAACTCAAGGCTAGCTAGAGAAATCAGAACAAGCACTGTGATAACTGCAAGCATATCTATACATGCAATCAAATCCAAGCATATAATGAAGAAAAATAGTGTCACATAGCATGGGTAAACGAATCACGAGATTCGATATACGAATATACCTTCCATATCGAACATGTGCGGATACCAAGACCAGATATTATCCTTGCGCTCCCATGTCGACTCTTCCAAAGGGTGATAACCCCAAGCAACCTGAACAAGATGAATGGTCCAATTCTTGAGCACCTTCTCCCTTCGGTCAAAAATGGATACGGGTTGCTTCTCGTAAGATAAGTTGGTACCAATGACTAGCTCGGAATGGTCGAGGATATGACTCAGATCTGGGACATACATACGCAATTGAGACATATGAAATACATCGTATACTTCACGTAGCGAAGGCGAAAGGGCAAGATGATAAGCAACATCGTCCACCCTCTCTAGAATATCGAATGGACCATCGTATCGTGGACTAAGCTTTCCACAAATTTTGAATCTAATGACTCCATGGGTTGGCAAAATCTGCAAGAACACGTGGTCGCCGACACATAACTCTAAAGGCCTACGATGTTGATCTGTCCATTGTCATTGCCTATCTTGCGTAACCCGAAGTTATTCTCTGATTTGCTTGACAACTTCTACTGTCTGTGTGATTATCTCTAGGCCTAACATCTTTCACTCACCTATATAATCATATGCCAATGGTGATCTATAATTCCTCCCATATAATGCTTCGAAGGGTGCCATTTGAATACTTGCTTAATAACTGTTGTTGTATGAGAACTCAACGAGATAAAGGTGATCTTCCCAAGACCCTCCAAAATCTAAGGTACAAGCTCGTAGCATATCTTCCAAAGTCTGAATAATTCTTTCTGATTGCCCGCCTGTTTATAGATAGTAAGTGGTACTGAATCTCAACTTAGTGCACAAACTCTGGTGTAAACTCTTTAAAATGTGAAGTAAATCGAGTGTCTCGATCTGATACGATACTCACTGGGACACCGTGATGTCTT
Organism: Iris macrosiphon; assembly: GCA_036927795.1. Taxonomy (NCBI): domain Eukaryota; kingdom Viridiplantae; phylum Streptophyta; class Magnoliopsida; order Asparagales; family Iridaceae; genus Iris; species Iris macrosiphon. Next base: position 88,279,004 of record JAYESA010000004.1, on the reverse strand, counting down.
ACTATCTGTCACATGTACATCTTCGCTAAATGATCTGTGGATTGCCCTACTCGGAAAGAAAAAAAATGATCTACTTTCGTAAGACAATCTACTATTATCCAAACTGCACCACAACCAGTCGAGGACCTAGGTAAACCGGTCACAAAGTCCATCGTAATATGTTCCCTACTTCCACTCCGGAATAGGAAGCAGATGTAATAATATTGCTGATCTTTGTTGGTCGGCCTTCACTTGCTGACATACCAAACACCAAGAAACGAACCGTGCTATCTCCCTTTTTATCTCGTTCTACCAGAAATATTGCTTGATGTCTTGATAAATCTTGGTACCTCCTGGATGAATTGAATACTGAAAACTATGCGCCTCGATCATTACTTCTTTTCAGATATCTCTGCTTGGTACACAGAGACGATTCTAGCATGTCAGTTCAAGCAAATCAACCACGAGAATTTATCGTATCAGTTCAAGCATTTCAGTTCAAAATATTCTAGCATGTCAGGAGTGTGCTTCGTCGAACCACTATCAGGAATATCGGTACATGTCAGGTTACCTCGATACGATAAGCTATTATCAGGAATATCAGGGCAAGTATGGTATCGAAATTTCAAGATTAATAGTGTCAATACAATATATGTTCAATTCTAGCATGTCAGAAGTGCGCTTCGTCGAGCTACTATCAGGAGTATCAGTATAGGTCAGGTGTCGGGAGTTCAGATTAACAGTGTCAATATAATCCATATCCAAAAAAATTCAAGTTCTGGCAGATTGTCACAATTCGGGTTATAAGCAATTTAAAGAAAGCTTGCATTCATAATAGTTAAATAGAATAGGCTAAATAATAAAAATAGTTAAACCATAGAGAACAAATTTTAAGAAGCTAAGCTACTATAAGTATAGAAGGCACATGGGGTTTGATGGTCGCATTCAAGAGCTGCCCGTATACAAGAGCTGGCCGCATGGAAGAGCTGGCTGCATGCAACACACTGGCCGTATGGAAGAGCTGGTCGCATGGGAGATGCAAAGTTCACCCCTCGGGACAAGGTGACAAACAATAAATATAAGGTCAGGAAAGTGACTGATGTGACTGGTCGTGTCAGAGAAGTGATCGATGTGACTGGTTAAGAAATGGAGTCAAATAGAAAAGACAAAATTATGGAAAGTTGTGCCAAGGCGGTGCTGAGTCATACATTCAAAGAAAAGAGGAACGCATAGCTCCGGGCCGCATGGACGACTCCATTCAAAGGGAGGATAAAATGCGCGAGCAGTACCCTTATCTTTGAAGGACCGTGAGGCAACTCTAGAGAGGGGTGAATATAGTGCAGCAGAATAATCTACCCAATTTAATAGTTATAAGAATGAAGGCAGTTGCTAACTAATAGTGCATATAGAGACAGTAAAGTAAAGCAGTAAAGTAGAGAGAGAAAGCAAACACAAATACCAAGATGTATACTGGTTTCCCTCTGAGAGGACTAGTCTATTCCCGAGAACTCAAGCTCAGGGTTTCTCCACTATAATCACTAATAGTGAATCACAAGCTTTGATCCAAAGGCTTGCCACTTCTTTATACCACGATGTTTGATCAGAAGTCTCGCAACTTCACAGCTTAGAGAGAGAGAGAGAGTAACTGTCACGTCCCAGTCCCAAAATACGTAGGACTAGGAACACGTAAGCATGCCAGCCGCATGGATATGGCAACTCCAATATATGGAAACCAAAATCCACACATACGTTGTAATATGAATATCAAATCCACAAGTGGTATAAAATATATCACAAGTCACAGGGTATAATCTAAATCTCATCCACAGAAAATCAATATAAATAAATAACCAGCATCTATATAACTAGATCTCAACATAAGTATCTAAGGATGATAGTTGGATGGAAACAAATCCACTACCAACTCGAATGGAAAAGTACAACACAACAAATACAATATAGGAATATCAGCTAACAGTCATGGGCTCGGAGAGAAGATATCCACGAGACATATATAACCATCCAAATCTGCGCTCCTGCAAATACTCAAGAGCAGATACACTTGGCAGAGGACCAGGTCCTCAGAGGGACGTAACAAGATACAGAAAAGTGAGCCAATTTGAATACAGTAAACATGCATATAATTTAAAAATAAATAAGTACGTTGTACAAGACAATCTATATAAATGCAAATGAGGACAACTTTTCGACGTATGGGCAAGGGTAGGCTACTCGATCTACCTCACAACTCACACACACGTCAGTGGACATCAGAAATCGATATACCGTGGGGGTAGCGACCAGCGAGACTCCAGAAATCGATATACCGCGGGGGTAGCGACCAGCGCGACACACGCCCGTAGTGCGAGCTATATACTACGGTTTACCAGAGTGGTTAAAAGTCCATACGCCTAATGATTGCCCTCTCATGATACTAGGTGTCATGTGTGTCACGCCCCAATCTCCCGCAAGCTCAATAGTCCCCGCTGAACGTGAAATCACCACGTTGCAGCTCTCCCGCGAGACAATCGTTCTAATCGGGACGTGATGCCGTACGAGCCTGGAGTTGCGCTCGTACAAGGCGATGTTGTCAAACACCAAATGTTATCATTGAATCAACCAAGTTGCAGCGGAAGTCAAGTATTGTGTACCAAGCACACATCAGAGTACTACGCAGCAAAGCTCACGATAGGGTCAAAATAAAATGCCCTGAGGCAATGCCACAAAGGCGATGCCACGAAGACGATGAAATGCTCTTGCTCTTTTCTCTAGCCCACAAAGGTACTTACAGTTCATACATCTTGTCCCGTATATCCAAGCAGCACCACTACGCCTGTGTACCTGAAATATTGCCCACAAACGTGGGTCAGTACACAACCGTACTGGTGAGCGGGGTAACCCACTCGTCTAAGCCGACACTAAGTAAAAATAGTGAATACAACAGTTATATGGTGATCTTTCTAGTTTGAATCCTATATTCATTTCATGGCATATGGATGACATGTTAAGGAAAGCTGTAAAGCAGTTTAAGCACGGAAGCATTCAACTCAAACCAATCGACAAGCATTTATATATCCGACCCGTCTAACTCAATGCCATCGCTTGCATGATAACATATCGAACCATTCCCAAGCCTCAAATATCCATCCTCATCCAAAGTTTATATTCCCAATATCGAGTGCACACTCTTGCCGAGGCAAGGTGGCCGCGCCCCGCTGGAGGTCCCGCAATGCATCGTGACTAGCAATGTGACTAGCACGAATCAATATTTCCCTCCGGATCGATACGGTCCCAGTGCCCCGGGAAGCCGTTTCGAGAAAATGCCAAACCCTTGTGTACACAGGTTGTCCGTGACATACAGAAAGTAGGTATGACGAGAGGATCGAACATTCTCGCCCCACCAAGCGATCCTAGACTTATTCAACCAAAAAACCCAACCGAAGCATCCATAACCATTCTTCCAACATATCCAACCAAGGAGTCCGAATCTCGACCTCAATATATATGTCCCAAGGTACCAAAATACTCATAAGCACAATCTCTCAAGTTGTGCCCAAGTTATGCCCACACTTCACATTGCCGCTTTCCAACACAGTGTTTCACATTGGGTGCAACACCCCACACTCCGAATAATCCCATGGCACAATGCCCCAACAGTGGCACAATACCCTCGCCGATGCAGTTGTTCGGTTTTGAACCACAACTGCTCTCTTTGCAAGACAAAGCGACCCAGTGATACTCGTGCACGGATGCACGCTCGCTCGCCCGGATTCCCAATATTTCCATTGTATCATTCCAACTTGTATAATTCCAACCGTCCAAGTATAATCCCACTTATCCAACCGACTGCCTCAAATGAATAATCCAACTATCGTACCAACTATCCAACGCATAATCGTTTCAAGCCACAATCCTACCAAGCCAACGACGTACACTCTATGCATGCCTCAGTGTAGTGATTCCCAATGTTTCAGCCCAAGTGTTCAAGCCTCTTACGTGTTTCCATATTATTAGGCATGAAGGAGTAGAGGAGAAGGGAAAGAGCCCACTCACAATGTTCGATTCCGTTAAGCATCCTGTCCTGCCGATACGGCCAATCCCTTGAACCCGTGGTCCGATGCAAGCGCGATCTACTCAACTGGTATGACCGTACGAGCAGGCCGTGCTCTACAAATCATCCGACCGATCGGATTAAGGAAGACGGCATTATTGCTTCCATCCAGCTATTCAGTACTGTTCTGAACGAACACCTGATTTTCATCGAACCCGCTAGCCATCTGCACATTGAAACCAACTCGATTAATCCTTCTTCCCAAAATCCAATATTTCAAATATAACCAGCATTTGATTCATTCGATCCGACTCAGCGTAACGCTCCGAGCGGTTGCGGGGCGTTACATAATATACCACTTAGAATCAGGTTCGTCCACGAACCGTGCTGGTACTCATTCCTTACTAGCATACCATAATCCAATTCCATAGATCTGCTCTATGCAACTCTCATATTCACTATTTCTGACTCAATATCTCGTTCTGCTGAATGCTCGTACAAATTTCACGAATTCCCACATCCTCCTTGCAGCTCAATACGAATTCTTCGTATCGCTTAGTTTTGGATCGTACATATATTTAAGGTATCCCTAAAATACATGTATTTCAGCCGAGCTTTGCGATAGCAAATTTGAACAAGTTACAAGGGTATCTTTATGTTTGAGGCATCCATTTGCTTTGCTCCCAATTGAATCAATCCCGATTTCCATTCCAACGTTTTTGATTGAGCACTATCCTCAAATATGATAATTTCCCACCGACTCAATCAGTTCGTATTCCAACTCAATCCATCCAACTATTTCTGAAATCCGTACTAGCAATATCTTCAAATATTATCTCGTGCACCGAACGATCATCTCAACTGATCTACCCCAGCTATGCGACTTACCCAAATATCAACTTTGCTTAGATCAGCTCAGTCCAACACATTATTCCTCAATCCTAATATCTCACAGGGTGAACATCTATATTGAGGTTTGTGTGATCCACGAAGATCTCGCCGCCACGCCAAAGGGATTGTGTCGCCACGATTTTAACGTGGACACACTCGCCACAATTCTTAGGTTGCGCATGGAATAGTTCTTCGCGCTGCTTCCACTGCCTCAAAGCATAGAATATCACCTTTGCCTCCCGAACGAGCATGCTTCCCAGACTAAGTTCTGAGACATCTTGTAAATCTGAGGCAAATCTGTCCCTTCCAGTATTCGCAAGGATTTGATCTGAACGAGCCGTTGCTTTAACTTCACGAGCTAGTTTCACAGTCGTCAATTCATATGAATGATATTCCCTTCCAGGGCACGATGAGTCAGAGGCGATGCCATCGATAAAAATCTGCGACTCTGAATCTCATCAGTTGACTAGGCTACCTTCCACCATCGCTTCGATCTTCCGACTGCATCTTCAGCTGAAGACTATTCCAAGGGTCTCTCAAATCCAACACTCAGTCAATAAACCAAATATCATTGATCACATCTGCCCTCGACGCATTCCCAAATACGCCGCCTCAAGGGTCGTTCTATGGGTTTACCATATTCATATCCGATTCGACGGGCAAGGTCGCTTAGGGTCAGCTGTCCCAAAGCTACGCTCGATAATTGTAATCATCACGATGGACAGTTACTATAAATCATGCTACATCTCATCTGTAAATTCGAATCAAAATCCAACCATCCATCCGAGCGAACTCCCGAATCCGAGCAATGTGCTCGTTGAAACCGTCTACCATCAATCCGTTGTTCTGCCCTGAATCCATCAAATTTCCGAATTGCATGTTCGATTCTTGTACTACAAATTGTAATAATTCTCAAAACCCAAGATTTGCTCCAATTCTTATCCATTTGCTGTGTTCCACAATGCACGTCCAACTTACTCGAGCAGCACAGTGATTTGTTCCGACGTTACTCCCACATTTAGCTATCTTCAAAAGTCCGTCCACCACAATCTTAGCCTTCCGTTGTTGCCACAATCCGTCCACGTCTTCCGGAGAATCCGTCTACCATTGTTGCACCATCTTGTCCAAGATTCCATTTCCGCTAAACCTGAGTCAACTTCTCGAGCAGCAATATCCAAAATCCTTCAAGTTTGTGTGAATCCATCTCATTGTCCCTCCAGACCAATATCGTGTTTCTTTGCTCAACCAACAGCTCAAATGTATTGCCCAAAATCGTAGTTCGTGCTCGCTATCCTTCCGATAATCCCATCGCTTTGCTCAAGCATAACCCAAATATTCGTTTTGATTCTGTCCATCTCTTAAGCCCAATGATACTTCCATTTGCACGATTCCGTTCTTGAGTTCTCAAGTCTAATGTATCGAAGGATACCCGAGTCAAATTCCATTGTACTATATACCACTTGGAAATATAGTTGCCCTCGTGCAAAATCTGCGTCAATCAGCGTCTATCCCAAACCGACTATTCCGAGGTGATTCTGTCGAATCATAACTCAATATTCGCTTGCTCCATTTTCATTCCTTCCAACTCAGTCGATTTGTACCAACCGACTTGTATTCGTTATCCGAGTCCGTTCAGGCAATTCCCATAGATGTCCAACCAAAATATTTCCAATGCCTTGCTTAACACATTTGATCCCATATACCACTTCGAATCAAGTCGCTACTCACATTACGTTTCCTTACACGAATCCAAAAATCCGTTCGAACCATCCCTTAGGTGTGATCATGCCATTTCCATCTTAAGTCTGACATAAAAACTTAGCCGATTCTTTAACCATCAATCTCGTTAGGCAACTCGTGCTATGTTCCATTCTTATTGCTCCCAGCTATTCTCAAACCGTCTGATACTTTTGCAACACGAGCAATCGTGCAACGATTGTATTCCAAGTAGTCCAACCCAATACCCAACGGTTCCACACTTTTATTGTACGAGCAACTCGTTCCAACTTATCTGATATTTCTCAAGCCAAACTCAAATCTGCCCAACTGATGCGCCACAGCCAAAATTCCAACTTATATCCAATACAATCGCTAGACGAGCAACTCGTGCAAGGATTCATTCTCATCAAAAGTTTCTACTCAAAACATGCCGCAAAACCAAATCTCGTTAGCCAACCAACTGATCTATTGAGGCAATCAGAAACTCCAGAACGATAAGCCAAGCCAACCCAACGAAAGCCCATAACTTGTTGCACAAATGCAATAACGCCAACCAACTTGCTGCACGAATGCAACAACGCCTAACGAGGCTAAGAGATCCTACGAAAACCAACCAAGGCAACCCAACAAAGAATAATATGCAGCCACAACAACCAATAAATAGACTTATTGCATGAAACATCCAATGCGGCACCGAGTAGAGTCAAGAGCTAAACGACACGCGGAAGCTATTTAGAGTTTGTGATGAAGCGAAGGACCAAGTCCGAAGAAATGAACCGGGCGCTCTGATACCAATTTGTCATGCCCCAATCTCCCGCAAGCTCAATAGTCCCCGCTGAACGTGAAATCACCACGTTGCAGCTCTCCCGCGGGACAATCGTTCTAATCGGGACGTGATGCCGTACGAGCCTGGAGTTGCGCTCGTACAAGGCGATGTTGTCAAACACCAAATGTTATCATTGAATCAACCAAGTTGCAGCGGAAGTCAAGTATTGTGTACCAAGCACACATCAGAGTAATACGCAGCGAAGCTCACGATAGGGTCAAAATAAAATGCCCCGAGGCAATGCCACAAAGGCGATGCCACGAAGATGATGAAATGCTCTTGCTCTTTTCTCTAGCCCACAAAGGTACTTACAGTTCATACATCTTGTCCCGTATATCCAAGCAGCGCCACTACGCCTGTGTACCTGAAATATTGCCCACAAACGTGGGTCAGTACACAACCGTACTGGTGAGCGGGGTAACCCACTCGTCTAAGCCGACACTAAGTAAAAATAGTGAATGCAACAGTTATATGGTGATCTTTCTAGTTTGAATCCTATATTCATTTCATGGCATATGGATGACATGTTAAGGAAAGCTGTAAAGCAGTTTAAGCACGCAAGCATTCAACTCAAACCAATCGACAATCATTTATATATCCGACCCGTCTAACTCAATGCCATCGCTTGCACGATAACATATCGAACCATTCCCAAGCCTCAAATATCCATCCTCATCCAAAGTTTATATTCCCAATATCGAATGCACACTCTTGCCGAGGCAAGGTGGCCGCGCCTACACGAAAGCCAAACCAACAAAAGAAAAGCAAGCCAACTCTTATCTATATGAAGTCACTGGCAAAGCCATAATGGACAAAATCCAAGCATTAATGGCGCTCCCTATCAGCCCGGGTAGCGAGCCCCGCTGGAGGTCCCGCAATGCATCGTGACTAGCAATGTGACTAGCACGAATCAATATTTCCCTCCGGATCGATACGGTCCCAGTGCCCCGGGAAGCCGTTTCGAGAAAATGCCAAACCCTTGTGTACACAGGTTGTCCGTGACATGAAGAAAGTAGGTATGACGAGAGGATCGAACATTCTCGCCCCACCAAGCGATCCTAGACTTGTTCAACCAAAAAATCCAACCGAAGCATCCATAACCATTCTTCCAACATATCCAACCAAGGAGTCCGAATCTCGACCTCAATATATATGTCCCAAGGTACCAAAATACTCATAAGCACAATCTCTCAAGTTGTGCCCAAGTTATGCCCACACTTCACATTGCCGCTTTCCAACACAGTGTTTCACATTGGGTGCAACACCCCACACTCCGAATAATCCCATGGCACAATGCCCCAACAGTGGCACAATACCCTCGCCGATGCAGTTGTTCGGTTTCGAACCACAACTGCTCGCTTTGCAAGACAAAGCGACCCAGTGATACTCGTGCACGGATGCACGCTCGCTCGCCCGGATTCCCAATATTTCCATTGTATCATTCCAACTTGTATAATTCCAACCGTCCAAGTATAATCCCACTTATCCAACCGACTGCCTCAAATGAATAATCCAACTATCGTACCAACTATCCAACGCATAATCGTTTCAAGCCACAATCCTACCAAGCCAACGACGTACACTCTATGCACGCCTCAGTGTAGTGATTCCCAATATTTCAGCCCAAGTGTTCAAGCCTCTTACGTGTTTCCATATTATTAGGCATGAAGGAGTAGAGGAGAAGGGAAAGAGCCTACTCACAATGTTCGATTTCGTTAAGCATCATGTCCTGCCGATACGGCCAATCCCTTGAACCCGTGGTCCGATGCAAGCGCGATCTACTCAACTGGTATGACCGTACGAGCAGGTCGTGCTCTACAAATCATCCGACCGATCGGATTAAGGAAGACGGTATTATTTCTTCCATCCAGCTATTCAGTACTGTTCTGAACGAACACCTGATTTCCATCGAATCCGCTAGCCATCTGCACATTGAAACCAACTCGATTAATCCTTCTTCCGAAAATCTAACATTTCAAATGTAACCAGCATTTGATTCATTCGATCCGACTCAGCGTAACGCTCCGAGCGGTTGCGGGGCGTTACAATGTGTGTGTCAACATATCTAATACATAGTAATGACTGAAGGAAAATTATACATGCAAGAACTATACAGAAATGCAATAAATATACATAAATATACTAAGCATGCAAATACTGTAAATAATTTGGCAAGGTATCTTGCCTGGTCTGAAAAGGATGAAGTTCCAACTTAAGGCATCGTTCGATCTACCCGTCACATAAATTAAACAAGTTAGGTTACAAAAGTAGATAAATAGGTTCCTCCATTTAATCTACTTTAATTTTGAATAAAATAACCTAAAATAGTATTTTAATCTTATTATAATCTAATTTTATTGTTAAACCCTAATTTTGGTCCAAAAAAGTCAACTTTACGGATTTGTGATCCATGGCACGCAAATCGAGGCAATCCGTTGACCAAAAAGTCAACCAACTCAAATCCTGGATTTGTGAATGGAATCCTATAGATTTCAATACTACATGAATACCATATTCGACGGTTTTATAAAATCACAAGTCGGTAAAGAGTTATGTCCACTAGGGCGCACAAATGATAGTTTTTGGTGGTTTTCTATTTATGTTTACGTTGCACAAATTTTACAGTAGATTAAAATTATATTTTAAATTTTTTAAAAGTACTTTTCTAGAATTTCATCATGTCAGCTTTCCGAAACTTTAAACGGTTTGTAATTCCGAGTTCGGGATCTCCCGAAATCTCGAAAATACCAAAACGCGTCTGATTTAGGACAGCTAGCACTTTTAGAATTTTCTGAAAAAATAGGTTCTAAAATTATTAAATAAATTATATAATTAGAAAACTAACCTTGATATAGTTCTAACAAAAAAACTGGAGTGCTTTTGGAGTCCGGATCTAGGAGATATCGTCTTTTTAATTCGTCATAACTAGTAGAAAATGAGGCTGAATTTATGACGAATATTGACTATTTTTGGACGAAAAAGAGAGAAATTTGGGGAAGAAAAATATGAAGGATGAGGTATTTATAATGGTGGACACTACTTAATTAAATACGACTAGGATTGGTTAATTTGGATAGGATTATGATGAATTTAAATAAGGATAGGATATGCATGAAGTTGCTTTCCTAGTAGGTTCAGGATTTGAATTAATTTAAAATAGAGTTTGAATTTATCTCAATAATTTATAATCTTAAATATAATTAGAGATAATACAAATAATTTATAAAATCTTAATAATATCTATTAACACTAAATTAGCATCTATCTAATATTAAGACTATATATATCCAAATAAATCCTAAATAATTTTAAAAATCTAAATAAATTTCTTAAAATTCTAAATAAATTACAGAAAAATATAATTAAATATTTTAAACTAAAATAAATATTTGGTAGGAACAACATGCAAGTATGGTTGTATAGTAAATCATAGAAGTCCTAAAAATTTACGTTCCCTATGTTTTAATTACTTAAAAATTCTAGAAAAATCTCCAAAAATCTAAAATAGCCTAAAAATGATTCTAAATAAATATTTATATAAAAAAATATATCAAGAAATTTATTTTCTAATTAACTAAGAGAATACTCTAAAGAAATTCAATATTTAAAATGATCTATAATAAATATAATAATATAAAATACACACAAAATACCTATTTTGGGTGAGTGAGTTTACAATCTACCCAACTTACAAAAATTTCGTCCTCGAAATTGACACTAACCCATATTCATAATAATCACTATAGCTATTACACTACATAGCTATCTAGCAGTGCTTCCTAAAAGTCATGGTCTGTCATTCTAACACTTCTTATTTATTGTCCATACACTATCCTATTATCCTCTAACTCGTCTACACTACCCAACTTACAAAAGTTCTACTAGTAGTCACAGTCTCTTGAGGCTATTGTCTAGGTTGTAAGACGAATATATTTATTGGGTCGAGAATCTTGGGGTACTTGTCTTGAATCTCACAACCATGATTTTTCTTTGTAACCGTCAAGTATCGTAGTCTAATACTGCCATGCCACCTGACCAATATATCTGCAAATACTTCGACTACTTTACTACAACGGTCTAGCTGCAGCTGTCGCTACTTTGCCAGCGATTTGTCATAGTTGTCAGTTCGTAACAAGTGCCTTCAATTCTTTCCTAGGCATAGTCTAAGTTTTTGGGCAACAGTTAAAGTCTTGACTAACTTATAAAACTATTAAAAGTATAAACTAGTTCAAACAGTCTAACAAATTCCTATTAGCCTAAGGGATGCTATACATAGTTTTTTTAAAATAATAAGAGGATACAGATATTGCTATAGGTCATATACATAAGGATTATTATTAAGGACTCATCCTTTAGTTATTAATCATCTACTAAACCATTTACGTTTTAACTAACAAAACTAAGAATGGGGTCGAAGTAGACCAATAATTCATGTTGGCATAAAAAAGACGTAACTACGATAGGGAGAATTAAGCACGAGATAATGAATGGATAGAGAAGAGAAGATGGGCTACCCCAAGGGGCGAGATGGTGATAGGAGGAGAATACTACTACTGCTACTCGCGTCATCTATTAGCATTGTGTGTATTCCATCTGGGTAGAATATCAATATATCCTCATAACTGCTAAACTACCTTATATATAATTCTACGTCTATTTGTACATCTAAGATCTTGTGTCATAATAGGGTTATGAGTATGCAATGACACATATAACTAAGGTCATACATGTATCTACGGCTTCCTGTGGCCGCGCTCTCTTGTTTGTCATCATGAGTGCTTGGCCTATGGGGTATATCTAGTACTATTCGTGTATCAAACTTATACTAAGCACGAACGTTCGTCTTTCTGAAATAGGGGAAGACGAAAATCAACAATAAAGAACTTCAATGAGGAGATGATAGAATACAAGTACGGGATTCAAAGGGATTAGAGAATTTTGAAAGGGAGTTGCCAAGGCAGTTATGGATTAAAATCTTATTTTGGTAAATTCCTATACGCATGTTCATATCAGAACCGTTAGGTACCTGGCATGATATGCTCTGACCAGTCTAGAAGGCAAGTATATTTGTCTAACAAGTTGAGTCAACTATATCTCAATCCATATAGAGTAGTGATACAAAGAGCAAACCAAGTGCACTACAATTGATCAGACCATAATACACCGATTCTGATTTAGACAATGTATTAGTGTGGGCCCCCAATAATACATATGTCATGAACAAGCTCAATAAAAGAATAAGCTTGCAAAACTATGCTATAATAGCAGCATAAGTCGAGAGAGAGAGAGTAACTGATAGAACAAAGCTCTTTATAACTGAGAAGACTTCTAGACCGAGATCTCACTTGGCACTAGGAAGGCTAGGGAGTTGCTCTTTGAGATGGGAAAGTTAAGGCTTTGGAGGTTTGCCCACAATTGGATAAAAGATTAAAGAATGATTGAGTTAAGTAGGAATGAGAATTCCAATCCTATTTATAGTGTGTAGGCGAATAGAATTTGGCCAGAATTGGAATGGGGTTTAATTTAAATTTCCAACCGTTGGACCAAAAAATCAGGAGCTTATTGAACTGGTTGATTTCATACCAAAAGGGTAACCGAGTTCGGCACGAGTTTGTCCCGAGTTCGGTCTCTTCATATGGTAGACTTTGTAAATGAATGTGGCCTGATTTGGTGGATAGGTTCTTTGGTGTATTTGAGTGGACTATGTATCTGGGTATAGGTACTTATTTTTGCCAGTATGACTCAGCTTACAATAATCCTAGACTCAAATAAATAAAAAATTATATTTGAATAGACGCAATACAGACGATATATAATAGCATTGTTGAGGCTTCAGATCGTGACATATCAATGCATGGTTTAGTTAACTATCAAAATCAAGTTAACTGAGACCAGATGGGCCAATAATCCTCCCATTTTGATAATTGATAAACTATGAATGATACTATAAGTCTTCGATATGCAAGGCTCCCTTGTAACTGTGGAACAGTTGATATGATGAAGATAACGTCTGTCAAGTATCATCTTGTATGCTAGTACCATGTATATCATTCTCTCCCGTTGTTATTTGATTAAAATGGCATGCTCTCCTGAAATCGGTGAGATGACAGGAAAATAAGAGAGTAAAGTATATACAGGATAATATATAATAACAAAAGAAAAATTATATTTAAACTTTATTCATTTGAAAAACATATAAAAGCATATGTGTAGTGGAAACATCATAGTAGAGCATCTAAAAGTAAACTTTTTAAACACTAAAATCCATTGAGAACTAGCTATCATTTTCTTCATGTTCATCATCAGGTTCAACTATTATGTTTGGATCAAAGAAGGCATCAGCTGGATCCAAATGTAGCTGAACATAGGGGTGATCATTACGAAAATCTTGTTAATTCGGATTCCTTAGAATCGAAAAAGGTCCGGCTGGGTGCTTCGATAGGGTGTAATGGATGTCTATCAAAGTATTGCCAAGAGCATGAGCCTGACGGGTTTGGCGATGATCAGTAGCACGATTACGTATATCTTCTTGGTGGAAGCGATCAATCAACAGATTAAAAATAGACTCTAAGGTTTGTGGTTGTTCATCAACAGGAGGGATAGTGTTAACAGGATGAGTGTTGGAGTTTGATGATGAGTTATAAGGTAAAAGCATAGTTGGCTCAATTCTTCGAATTCGATTGAGGTATAAAGGTTCCTCAAGATTTGAACAAGTATCCAATGGAAAATCGAAAAAGCTGAAAATGGTTGGCAAGTACATGGTTTATAGTAGTGGACGCCCTTTCTTGTGACATTGAACCATTTGAGATAAGATGGTCTGTGGAACATTGAAGTTAATACCGAAATATGATATAAAGCTGATATTTCTAGATAAGATATTTCATCAAAGTAAGTTTTTTTAGGTAGAAAAGATGAAAAGATAATATGATGCATTTCAAAGAAGTGACCATTCAAATATCTAGCATAAAAATTTTCAGGTGGACATGCATAAGGTGACAAAGGATATTCTAGAAAGAATCTAAAGTTAAGCCATGGTCAAATTGAACTTGCGTGATGTTGACTAAGATTTGTCCATCAGCGGGAATGCGTAAGATTTTACCTAAGTCATTCGCATCGAATTCAATTGGAATACCATGAACTCTAGATGAGATAGTGTCATATTCATATTTTAAGTTACAATAGAATATTTGAATAGCATTGGTGTAAATGTTGGTACGAGTCGTAACAAGTTCTTCAAGTTGAAGTTTTCAAAGAATAGGTAGATAGTCTTTGTGTTGGGAAAAAAAATCAATAGGATGGCTAAAACAGATGTGTCACTTAGAGAAGTCATTAAACCAATCATTTAAAATTTTGAGGCTTCAAAAAGTGAAACCATCGAATTCACCTATGTTTGGCATAATGGGACAGAAGAGAGAGTTGGAAAAGGAATCTAGTTTTGTCACTACCATATTTCAAATTAGGGGTATTTTTGTCTTTTCATTAATTAATTGAATGTGTTAATATTGCATAATAATTATTCATATTAAATTACTATAATTTTATTTTATTGTTGTACTTTACCGTTGCTTCGATAATTATAACACTATACTAGCCACTGCCTTCCAACTAATTTCACACCCTTGTCCTAAGACGTGCCAGACTTTTATTTTGATCCTTGTGTGACTTATAACTGTGCCATGATATGCTTCATTTTAGTCGCACAATATCGTCGCAAACGACTATATTTAATTTGATAAAAATCCAACTTTGTATCCTTGTGCGTTCTAATCGAAATTGGAGACACATTCTCGACCCATTTTGAGCAACCCAAATTAGGATAATATTCTATTCTGAGTCTTCTTCATTCTTGACATATGCTCCTGTACTTCATTATTCCAGTATTCTTTTATTCCAGTACTTCTTTATTCCATTATTTTTTATTGCCAGTATTCATATCTATCTTGTATTTCTTTACACTGTGTTATAGTTTTTGTCAATATATGTGGAACTGCTGTTAGTGCTTGTACTTCGCTCCAATCCTGACTGGATATTTTTTTCAGAGGATCTTGAGAACTTCTGTCCCACACATTACGGACCATGTATAGATGCAGACTATACACCAGAGATCTTAGAGGAGACTATTCCTTTATAGGAGACATTACCTGCAGCTATCTAGACAGTATTTATCTTATGTACTGAGACTTATTTGAGGTTATTTTAGTTTATGTTTACACTTATTCTTAGTTTATGTTGGAACTTATGGAGACTTTATGTTAGACAGATAGACTGTGGTTTATCTTTATTTTGAGATATGGTATTTAACTATGTCATTCTTCTTGTCTTTTATCGTGCCTTATACTCTTATAGTTATTGTGATTGAGTTTGCATTATGAGCTATTGTAAGATGTATATTGTCCTCCTTATGGAGTTGATATCATTGATAGGTTGTGAGTTATGTTTAGTATTTATTGTGACCTAGACAGCGTTCTACCGTCGATGCTGCGGCGTAGGGTGGACGTACCCACGACTTATGCCCAAATTCCAGGTGTGGGTCATGACACATTTTTAGTGGTAGCCCATGCAGGTCTAAGCTTCACAAGTT
Source organism: Iris macrosiphon (assembly GCA_036927795.1). Taxonomy (NCBI): domain Eukaryota; kingdom Viridiplantae; phylum Streptophyta; class Magnoliopsida; order Asparagales; family Iridaceae; genus Iris; species Iris macrosiphon. Next base: position 88,262,957 of record JAYESA010000004.1, on the reverse strand, counting down.
GTGCGATGTCGTGGTAGTGCGACAACTTAGTTGTACTACTGCGAGCCTGCGATAGGATATAGGAAATAGGATTTTGATGAGAGTATGCTTAATCACAACTAGGAAAATTCTGATCTTACAATGCTATTCTAAATAATTGCTTCCTTTAGAATTTTATTGTCCTTCCTTGATAATATCGTGTCTATTACCTTAATTAATTCTTTTCAGTCTGTCTTCAGGATGCCGTCGAAGACTAGGTCTTTGAGAATGGGAGCAGAAGCTTCAGAGAGGTCTGCCACCTCTCGACCTTACGAACAGACATCTGGAGTTCCTCCTACATCTCCTATTCATGTGGGAGTATCTGCAGCTATGGGTTTCCTCTTCCACCTGTTCAGAGGATTGCCCCAGCTGTGACGGATAACCTTCCACCACCACTGGCACCGATTCCCGGAGGTGTGCCCACTGATGGGGCACAGATGTTCACAATTATCCAGGGCATGTTAGAGGCCCAAAGAGTAACAGAAAAAGCTCAGCTTATTCAAGCTGAGGCTCAGAGGGTTCAGCATCAGCAGCACCAGGTACCAGTTCGAGGACACATCCAGCAGAAACAACCACAGAAAGAATTAGCCCGTTGCCCAGTATGCGTATTGTGGGAAGATGGGGCATACCAGATACATCTGCAGGAAGAGGTTGGGTACATGCTTGTCCTGTGGATCATCAGCACATCAGCTGAGGAATTGTCTATCTATTCAGACTCGTCAGGGTGGAACAGCCGCTCAGAGAGGACCAGCCAGAGTACCTACTCTACTAGGAGGCCAGCAGAGGGGACCTCCACTTCTACCATAGCAGCAGAGGTTTGCTCAACACCAGCAGCAGCAGAGAGAAGCACCACAGGGACGTGCTTACGCCATGACGACTAAGGAGGCCGAGCCAACTGGAGACGTGATTTCAGGTTCAGTTTCTCTCGATTCTATTCCAGCACTTGTATTATTTGATTCTGGCACTTCCCATAGTTTCATATATGTATCTTATGCCTTTAAGCATCATTTAGAAATAGAACCATTAGATAGGACTTGCAAGATCATGACAGGAGGAGGCATTATCCTAGTCGATGATTATTGCAAGGATCGAAGAGTGTCATTGGAAGGCCGAGAATTGAGCGTGAGTTTACTCGTCATGCCACTTCTGGGATACGATATTGTACTCAAAATGGACTGGTTGAGTAAACACCATGCTTCTATATATTATCACGGAGGCAGAGTAATATTTCGACCACCAGGAGAACAAGAGTTCGAGGTAGCCAGAGAAGCAGCAAAGCGGAGCAGAGGCACTTTTTGTGGAGCCCGGATGGAAGAAGAGGAGTTACCACATCCACTGATAGCGGAGTTCCTGGATGTATTTCCAGAAGAGTTACCAGGCTTACCGCCAGACAGAGATGTTGAATTCTCCATAGACTTGGTACCAGGAGTGGAGCCTATTTCGCAACATGTCTATAGAGTCAACAACAACGAGTTGGTAGAACTGAAGAAGCAAGTTGAGGAGTTGCAGGATAAAGGTTTCATTAGATCCAGTTTATCGCCATGGGGAGCCCCGGTATTATTCGTACCGAAGAAGGACAGACAGCGGCATTGGGCCGATAGCCACCGTAGACCCCTAGAGTTTCAGGTATAGGTTTTGTTATTTATTGGTTTGTGATTGTTTGTTTTAGATTGCGTGTTAAGATTGTTTGTTCTAGGTTGACGATTTGGTGTTCCTACAGATTTCTTCGACACGAGGCACGATTCATTTTGGTAGAGGCAGAAAGCTTAGTCCACGATACATCGGGCCTTTCAGTATTCTTGCAAGGGTCGGTGCAGTGGCCTATAGACTGGACTTGCCGCCTGCTCTAGATGGAGTGCATGACGTGTTTCACGTGTCGTAGCTCAGACGGTACATGGCAGATCCTAGTCACGTACTAGATCACTCGGAGATTGAGGTTGGACCGATGCTCAGTTATCCTGAATAATCGGTTAAGATCTTGGATCGTAGAGAGAAGGTATTGCGGAACCAGACTATTCCTTTAGTTTGTGTTGCATGGAGACATCACTCTCCAGGAAAGTCAACCTGGGAAAGAGAGGACGAAATGCGTGAGCAGTATCCATATCTCTTCGAGACTTGAGGTATAATTCCTTGTTTGATTGTTTGTTCTTGTGCTAGTTTATTTTTAATTTCGAGGATAAAATTCTTTTAAGAAGAGTAGACTTGTCACTACCATATTTCAGATTAGGAGTATTTTTATCTTTTTATTAATTAATTGAATGTGTTAATATTGTATGATAATTATTCATATTAAATTACTGTAATTTTATTTGATTGTTGCACTTAACCGTTGCTTCGATAATTAGAGCACTACACTAGCCACTGCCTTCCAACTAATTTTATACCCTTGTCCTAAGACGTGCCAGACTTTTATTTTGATCCTTGTGTAACTCATAACTGTGCCATAATGTGCTTCATTTTAGTCGCACAATATTCGTCGCAAACGACTATATTTAATTCGATATAAATCCAACTTTATATCCTTGTACGTTCCAATCGAAATGGGAGACACATTCTTGACCCATTTTGAGCAACCCAAATTAGGGTAATATTCTCTTATGAGTCTTCTTCATTCATGACACTTGTGTCCCACTTAATTTTAGCCCATGTACTTCTAATTAATTTTACAACACCTATAATATTTATTCTAATTAAATTAAACCATAAGCCTAACTTTGTGCAATTTTCTAATTGTTGGGCACTTTTATGCAAAAGTGCGTTAAGGTGTCCATTCCGTTGGACACAACACGTAAGAAACCTATTTCTCCTTCATGTGAATTTTCCATAATTTTTGGGAGTGTGTAACTCAACATCAACCTCCTTAAATTATGGCCATCCATTTAAAATGGAGCCATCCTCACCATACAACACCCTCACCTATATATATATATATATATATATATATATATATATATATATATATATATAACCCCTCTCCCAATGCAAACTCCATCCCAAGATGTACCTGGCCGGCCCTAATCCCTAGGTTGTCAATATCATCTTCTCCTACATGCAAACCCAACTCCTCTATTATTAATTTTAATATCACCACCATCCCTCAAACCCACATAACAAATCAAACCCTAAACCATCCTCTCTACTATTCATCACCTTCCTCCCCAAGCCGAACTCGACCGAAGCTCGCCTGAGCCGACCCCGTCCTCCGTCGACCTTCAACAGCGGCTACACCCCCGCCGTTCTCCTCCGTTCCCGACCTCCTTGTCGAGCAGTGCAGCAACCACCATCTCCGCCATTAACGACCCCCATTGTCCGCCAACCCGACGATAGTCCAGCCTCGCCTGAAGTCGCCTGCTGACCCTCCCACTGAACCTCACCTCTCCTTTATTTTGCCGGAATAGAGCAACCCTGAGCCGACCAGAACCGCGGCTGACACCACCATTAACACCCCGTTCTCCTCCTCCTCGACAGAGCAGCACCTTCCCGGCCACTTCACCGCCGGACGACGTATAGCCAGCCCACCTGAACCCGATCACCTGTGTTGCCACCATCGTTTCCTCCGCCTGAGAACACACGACCTCCTTTTCAACCTCCTCTTTCCTCCTTCCTCCGGCCATCTACAGCTGGACCAGCAGCCCGCAGCCGAGCCTCCTCCTGCAGCCTCGCCTTCATCATCACCTTCACCATCATCTTCACCATGATCATAACCATCATCGTCGCTGTAGTCGAAATCATCAACATCGTCGTCACCATCGTCATCGTCATCGTCGTCATCGTCAACCCCGTGTGTGCCCGTGCAGGTTCGTTCCTGCCCTCCTTCATGATTTTATGTACGTATGTGTATATGTATTCAAATAGGTATTTGGTATGTATAGTATATGTATTCCATTAGTATATGTTTAATAGGTATATAATTGGTATATATATAGTATATATATTCAATTAGTATACATTTGGTATACGTATATTATTCATTGGTATATATATACATATATATATATACATATATATATATACATATATATATATATATATATATATATATATATATATATTGTATATGTTTTTAATTGGTATATATATAAATTATAAGTAATTAATGTTATATGCTAGTTAAGACTATATGCATATTTATAGATGTACTATGAGACCCTAGTGTAATTACGGATATCCCGTAGTTATATTGACCTGTGACCATGTGAATTGTTAGTAGACTGCCATATGTACACTGACGTACTGGTAAGACCCGAATTATTTGACTGTCTGTTATGCACAGCAATTACAGACGTGACACCCGTGCAACTAGACGCACACTTGACCCTGTAGATAACAAGTGTCACCCCAAGCGTAGTCTCTGAGTTCTTTGTGTTTTGATTGTGTGCGTTAGTGTAATGTCTGATACAATATTGTATTATATGATATGTCTATAGGGCTGTTGGATCTTTCAGACGATACTTTGGAAATAGGATATTGGTATTGCCAGCTAAGGACCACAGGCGAGTACATTCTCTGACAGTTTTTATTATGTTGATTATCTCTATAATTCTAGTTGTATAGCGTACATGATTCTAACACTGTTGTATACACGAGTTGGCATCATCGAGACCTGTCACGAGAAGTCATGATTGGGATCCATCGTGCTAGCTGGGGAAACGGGGAAATATTAGTAGCTTATGTGATCATACCCAACTCTACATGCATCATAGCTCATCCACACCTCACGTCGGTGCAGCCTGACCATTACATGCCTCATAGCCTATTACATATGATTAGCCTGACTATTGCTCGCATCATAGCTATCCGGATGGTTAGCCTAACCTTACATGAATCATAGTTAATCATATATAACAAGCCTGATCAGTCCCAAGCCGATCACATGAGATGCTGATGTTTCACAAACTTAGATAGATGTTCTTGACATGCATCTCTAGTATATTGATCTAACATTCCTTATGTTCTAGTTATTGCTCTAGCATTTACTTATATTCTAGTTCATTGTTCTAGCATGCACTTGTATTTCTATTCATTGCTAGATGTACATTGATGATGACATATGCTCAAGTACTTTATTATTCTATTATTCTTTTATTCCAGTACTTCTTTATTCCAGTATTTTTTATTGCCAGTATTCATATCTATCTTGTATTTCTTTACACTGTGTTATAGTTTTTGTCAATATATTAGGAACTGCTGTTAGTGCTTGTACTTCGCTCCAATCCTGACTGGATATTTTTTCCAGAGGATCTTGAGGACTTCTGTCCCACACATTAGGACTAGGTATAGATGCAGACTACACACCAGAGATCTTAGAGGAGACTATTCCTTTAGATGATACATTACCTGCAGCTATCTAGACAGTATTTATCTTATGCACTGAGACTTATTTGAGGTTATTTCAGTTTATGTTTAGACTTATTCTTAGTTTATGTTGGGACTTGTGGAGACTTTATGTTAGACAACAAGATTGTGGTTTATCTTTATTTTGAGACATGGTGTTTAACTATGTCATTCTTCTTATCTTTTATCGTGCCTTATACTCTTATAGTTGTTGTGATTGAGTTTGCATTATGAACTATTGTGAGATGTATATTGTCCTCCTTATGGAGTTGGTATCATTGACAGGTTGTGAGTTATGTTTAGCATTTATTATGACCTAGACATCGTTCTACCGCCGATACTGTGGCGTAGGCTGGACGTACCCACGACTCATGCCCAAATTCCGGGTGCGGGTCGTGACAAGTTTCCTTTTAGGGGGCAATGGGAGAGGATGTAGGAGGAAAAACTAAGTTTATTTATGGAGGTGGGATAATTTTCGTTGGTCTGAATGAATGAACAACAAAATGATCTATATATAGAGTAGCAAAAAATCTAAATTAGGAAGAGAACTAAATGACATACCATATTCTAGAATTAAACTAACCGAGTTCGGTCCGAGCTCGTCCCGAGTTCGGTCCGAATTCTGTTGATATTTATTTTCAGAATCTCAATGTTACTTTAATCGATATTATGCCTTTCTTGACTTGATATAAATATTGAATAATAAGTGTTGAACTTAAATCGTACGTTTTTTAAGAGTTTGAATTATCTCGGAGTAGATGTAGGGGCCGGATCCCAGCTAGCGGTGGTCCGAAGACACTTAAATACCTTGTCACTAAGGTTATTTACACCTTTTTGACCCTCAGGCCCTTTTGGCTTATATCCAAAAAAAATCAAAATATTGAAAAGTGTGACGAAAAATTTGTAAAGCATCTTATGATTCTTATATTTTATCAGAATTCGAAAGACCTAATTCTTGACGGATAAAGTTGAATCGATCTTCAGTTAAAGGTTTTGTAAAGATGTCTGCTAATTGATGTTCCGTGTCCACATACTCTAAACAAATATCTCCAAGTAATTGATGATCCCTTAGAAAATGATGACTGGTTTTTATGTGCTTAGTGCGTGAATGGCATACTGGAATTTTGGTGAGATTAATGGTGCTAATTTTTTATCACAAAAAATAGGAATATTCTTATAGTACAGATTGAAGTCTTCTAGGGTTTGCTTCATCCACAAAATTTGAGCACAACAACAGCATGAGGCGATATAGTCTGCCTCAGTTGTTTATAATGCAATAGAATTTGTTTTATGCCAAACCAGGAGACTAGAGACTTTCCTAGGAGATGACAGGTGCCGCTGGTGCTTTTTTGATCGACTTTGCATCCAGCAAAATCAGCATCCGAGTAACCAACAAGGTCAAAGGACGTGGTTTTGGGATACCATAAGCCTGCCGACAAAGTCCCTTTAAGGTATCGAAAGATACGCTTAACAGCGCACAGATGTGAATCCTTAGGATTAGCCTGATATCTAGCACAAAGGCATACAACAAACATAATATCTTGGCGACTAGTAGTTAGATATAACAAACTACCAATCATACCTCGATACTTATGTATGTCTGTTGGTTTACTGCTATCATCAAGGCCAAGCTTAGTGGATGTTGCCATTGGAGTTCCGATAGGCTTTGCATTATCCATGTCAAACTTTTTGAGCAAATCCTTCGTGTACTTAGCCTGATGGATAAAAGTTCCTTGTGAATCTTGTTTTATTTGCAATCTTAGAAAGAAAGTCAGTTCTCCCATCATGCTTATCTCAAATTTACTCTGCATATACTTAGAAAACTCGTTACATAGCATCTTATTAGTAGATCCAAATATGATATCATCAACATATATTTGCACTAGTAACAAAGAATCAGCAGAAGATTTTATAAAAAGGGTAGTATCAATTTTTTATTTTGAAAAATTATTTCCAAGTAGAAAGAAGCTAAGACGTTCATACCAAGCACGAGGGGCATGTTTGAGTCCGTATAGAGCCTTTCGTGACTTGAATACATGGGCATGGTGTTTAAAATCTTCAAAACTTGGGGGTTGTTTAACAAAAATATCTTCTTTGATAACACCATTTAAAAAAGCACTTTTAATATCCATTTGAAAAAGATTGAAGTTATGAAAACTAGCAAAAGCGCAAAGCATTCGGATAGATTCAAGTCTAACAACAGGAGCATAAGTCTCTTCGTAGTCAGTACCTTCCTCTTGGTTGTATCCTTGAGCTACGAGATGTGCTTTGTTACGTGTAACTGAACCATCCTCATTTAATTTATTTTGAAAAATCTATTTAGTACCAATGATCGGATAATCATTAGGTTTAGGAACGAGTTCCCAAACTTGATTACGTTCAAATTAGTTAAGTTCTACTTCCATAGCAGAAATCCAAAATTCATCAGCAAAAGCTTCATTAGTATTTAGGTTCTATTTGAGAAATAAAAGCAATATTTGCAATGATATCTCTACTTGAGGAATGTGTACTTACACCTTTTGATACATCACCTATTACCAAGTCCTCAGGATGATCTATGGAGAACTTTAGTCTCCTTGGCAGACTTTTTGGATGACTTATACTGTTTGTGTCTTCTGATGTCTTGTTGGTTGCGGGTTGACTACTTTCATCATCGCTGTCGTTTAGTGCTTGAGTGTTATGTTCATCAAATGTAACAATGATTGATTCTTCAACAGTCAATGATATTTTGTTGAATACTCTGAATCCTTTACTTTTGGCGGCATAACCTAGAAAAATACCTTCATCGGCATTGGAGTCAAATTTTTTTAGATTATCTTTGGTATTAAGAATAAAATATTTACAGCCAAAAACTTTAAAGTAACTAATTATAGGGATTCTACCAAACCAAAGTTCATAGGAGATTTTCTTCGATATAGGTCGAATAAGCACCATATTCAAAACATGGCATGAAGTACTTATAGCTTCAGCCCAAAAGTATTTTAGAAGTTTATACTGATTTAACATGAGTCTAGCCATATCCCAAGAGTTCTATTCTTTCGCTCAACAACACCATTTTGTTGTGGAGTTTTAGGACAAAAAAAATTATGAGAAAAATTATTTTCATTGTAAAATCTTTTAAAATCATAATTTTTGAATTTGCCTCCATGATTACTTCGGGTACGAGTAATCATGAAACCTTTTTCGTTTTGAACCTTCTGGCAAAAAGTGACAAATTCAGAAAATAGTTCATTTTTATTGGCAAAAAAAACCCATGTGTATCTAGAAAAATTATCAACAATAACATAAGCATAAAGTTTACCACCAAGACAGCGACTCAACTGGGTCCAAACAAGTCCATATACAAGAGTTATAGAGGTCTAGAGGTACTTACAGAGTTGATTGATTTAAAAGAATATTTAGTAGATTTATTCTTTTCACAGTCAGCACATACCATATCTTTCTTGAAAGTAATCTCTGGTATGCCTCTTACGAGTTTCTTTGTAGATAATCTTGCAATAGTGTCCATGTTTGCGTGGCCTAGACACATATGCCATAGCTTGCGGTCATCTTTGTTGGTGTATAGATATTTGCCTGCATTGTCAGTGTCTTTTGCAAGATAGAAAATATATATATTGTCTTTCCTGATTTCTTCAAAGATAACCTTACCAGTGGATCTTTCATAAATAGAACATTTATTTTTAACGAAGTTAATACCATAACCATGGTCAGCTAGATGACTGATACTGAGTAGGTTATATTTTAATTATATTACTAGACAAACATCTTTTATGACAGGATAGGGAGGAACACCTATAATACCATTACCAATAATGTATCCTTTGAGGTTAATGCCAAAGGAGACATAACCTTCTTTCTTCATCGATAGCGTTACAAATAGGTTAGCATCACCAGTCATATATCGTGAGCAACCACTATCGAGAATCTACATGCTTTTAGCATGAGAAGGTTTGTCCACCTATAAAACGAGTTGTAGATGTGACCCTTGGCACCCATTTCTTTTAGGGTCCTGCTGTGTTAGTTTTTGGTACCCATGCATAAACATTCATATCTACTAACTTTCTTGTTCTATAGAATCTAGATATATGTCCTTTCTTACCACAGTAGTAACATATAGCTGTGTGATTGATGCTTGGTGCAGCATGATAGATATGATTGTGTGAAGTAGATCTTTGTGGTCTATATGGTTAGAATGCAAGATTGTGTTTAACATTTCTTTGTGGTCTTCATGGATATTTATAATAGAATGCATAATTATGTTTGGTTCTATGTGCATGATGTGTTCTAAACATATGATTGCAAGAACTGTTATGCATGTAGGTAGGATCATAATAGTAAGTGTTCTTTTGTCTTGCTACGTGTCTTGTGTTAGGTTGGGTGGAGGTTTGTTCGATTGTTTACCCAATCTAATCTCTAACTTTTTAGAGGTAGCATATACTTCATCATATTTAGTAGTGAGAGCATCTATTCTACGTGCAGCAATAGATAACTTCTTCTTTTTAGATTCAAGTTCTTCCTTAAGTTTAGCGTTCTCCTGAGAGCTCTTGTCAAGACTGGCAAGTGTCTCATGGAGGTTAAGCTTAAGTCTAGAATTCTCGTCTGAATCATTTGAGGTATTCTTTACTTCACTTAGTAGAGATGTTAGTCTCTCTATTTCAGTCTTACATTCTTGAACATCTTTCTTAGCATGCTTGTATTTATTTCTAAGTTTCCTAAAATCATCAAGCAAATCACTAAAAGTATTACCTAGTTCATCAAAGGTAAAATCATCATAAGAATTATTATCCGTTATCTGATCAGTTAACGTCTGAACCATAGGTTTACTGCTTCTCGAGGATTCTCTTCTTCGGATTCACTAGCTTCACTTTCTTGTCAAATACTAGTGTTTGCATATTTTTGTGATGATGTTCTTCTGGATGAGTAATTGTGGCAATTTCTTTTTCTTAGGGTTGGACAATCTTTCTTTATATGCCTGCCTTCTTACAGTTGTAACATATAGGCTCTTCATCATTATTGTCAGTTGGCTCCTTCTTCTTTGATTTCTCAAGCTTAAAAATTTTCTGAAGTTTCTGGTGGTCAGGGCAACTTCCTCATCTTGAGACTCATTATCGTCGGAGTTATATTTGGTGACCTTTTTGTGATGTGCCTTAAGAGCAATCATCTTCTCCTTGGGAGTAGGTTTTTTAAATTCCGTGAGTTCCAGAGGTTTTTCAAATTCCGTGAGTTCCAGCTCGTGAGTCATCAGCTTGCCCATGAGCACGAGAGTCATCGTGGTAAGATTATTCCTTTCTATAATTGCAGTGGCCTTGGGATTCCAATTCTTGGTGAGTCCCCTGAGTACCTTGCGAATCTTCTTGTGATTGTTGTACGCCTTGCCAAGTGATAATAGAGGGTTGATGATATCGAGGAATCTTGTGAACATTTGAGTGATCGTCTTATTTTGCTTTATCTTGAATGCTTCATACTCTTGTGTTAGACGACTTATTTTTTATTCCTTCACTTGGGAGGTTCCTTCATGAGTAATCTCAAGAAGTTTCCATACTTCATGCAAAGTTTTGCAAGTGGAGACCCTGTTAAATTTAATTCTGTCTATAGCACAAAATAGAGCGTTAATAGCTTTAGCATCAAGACTAGCTTTTTTTTTGATGTCTGTGTACTTATCATGAGGCTTCTCTATAAGGTTACCATCTATGACTATTTTAGGTGGCTTCTTGTATCCTTCTACTACTACAGCCCAAAGGTTAAAATCAAGTGACTTTTGGTAGAAGCTCATACGTGTCTTCCAGTACGTATAGTTAGTACCATCAAATAGGGGTGGCCTATTTGTGGACTGGCCTTCACCATTGTTGGTGTGGATAGATCTAACAGTTGCCATAAGTATCTTAAGATGTTAAGCCAAATATCAAGAGAACTAGCTCTGATACCAATTAAAGGACCGTGAGGCAACTCTAGAGGGGGGTAAATAGAGTGCAGCGGAATAATCTACCCAATTTAATAGTTATAAGAATGAAGGTAGTTGCTAACTAACAGTGTATATAAAGACAGTAAAGTAAAGCAGTAAAGTAGAGAGAGAAAGCAAACGCAAACACCAAGATGCATACTGGTTTTCCTCTGAGAGGACTAGTCCAGTCCCGAGAACTCAATCTCGGAGTTTCTCTACTATAATCACCAAAAGTGAATCACAAGCTTTGATCCGAAGGCTTGCCACTTCTTTACACTACGAGATTTGATCTGAAGTCTCGCAACTTCACAGCTTAGAGAGAGAGAGAGAGAGAGAGAGAGAGAGAGAGAGAGAGAGAGTGACTGATGGAACAAAGCTCTTTATAACTCAGAAGACTTCTAGACCGAGATCGCACTTGGCACTAGGAAGGCTAGGGAGTTGCTCTTTGAGATAGAAAATTTAAGGCTTTGGAGGTTTTCCCACAATTGGATAGAAGATTAAAGAATGGTTGAGTTGAGTAGGAATGAGAATTCTAATCCTTTTTATAGTGTGCAGGCAAACAGAATTCGGCCAAAATTTGGATGGGGTTTAATTCAACTTTATAACCGTTGGGCCAAGAAATCAGGAGCTTATTAAACTAGTTGAATTCATACCAAAAGGGTTACCGAGTTCGGTACTAGTTCGGCCCGAGTTTGGTCTCTTCGTATGGTAGACTTTGTAAATGAATGTGGCCTGATTTGGTGGATAGGTTCTTTGGTTTATTTGAGTGGACTAGGTATCTGGGTATAGGTACTTGGTTTTGCCAGTGTGACTCAGCTTACAGCAATCCTAGACTGAAATAAATAAAATATTATATTTGAATAGACGCAATACAGACGACATGTAATAGCAGTGTTAAGGCTTCAGATTGCGATATATCAATGCATGGTTTAGTTAACTATCAAAATCAAGTTGACTGAGACCGGATGGGCCAACGATCTTTTTGAGCCTTGAGGTATTGTTCTTATGTTCTGTTGTGTTCTTGTGCTAGCTTAGTTTTAATTTCGAGGACAAAATTATTTTAAGGAGGGTAGACTTGTCACTGCCATATTTCTAGAATAAGGATATTTTTATTATTTTATAATATTTATATATTGTATTATATTTATATATAATGTGTAAAATGTATATATTGTAACTAATAATTATATTGGTTAGTAGACTAGACTTGACATAACCGTAGACTCAATACTTAGACTAGTCACATTGGATCCAAATTAGCTAACAATTCTCATTAATTAAGAATTTGACAACCTTCATTAGGAAGAGAAGCTTTTTCACTAATTAATTTCATCATGACAACCCAATGGGGACATTGTGGACTTTTTGCATCAACCCAACCTGAGGGTTAAGTGGCCGGCCCTAATATTGGGGGGAGGGATTATTTCAAATTGGGAATCCATCTCTCCTCTCATTCTTTATCCAAATTATTTCAAATTGGTGTTCTTCCTCAAATTAATCCATTCCTCCATCAAATCCTACCAAATCACTTCTAATCCCTTCCCTAATCATCATCAAGGAGCACTAGAAACTTGGATTGCTAGGAGCATTGGAGGAAAATGAGTTTGGCTAGGAGCTCCTGTCAAAATCGTGTCCTATCGAGTTTTCATTGGGAATCCATCTCCCAATAGGTAAAATTAAATTCCTCTTTAATTAGATTCTAATTATTGTATTTGACTATTAGGAACCCATCCATGCATTAGAGCTACCTATAGGAAGAAGAACTAGATTCTTATGAGCCCTATTGTGACTTCTACATTAAGTTTTGTGCTCAAATAAGGGAAAATCCGAGATTGGTGCATCAAGTATGTGCCATTGAGTGAAATAGGTTTAATTAGACCTAATTTGATATTGTGGGGGTGGATATGTGTCAACAATTGGACACGAGTAGGACGTATCATGATACGTTGAGATACGTCATGATACAGGTTAGAAAATTGGGTGTTTTGTGCTTGTTGGAGTATTTTCCCTCTATTCCTCATTGTAACTAATCACATTAGTTATATATATGGTATTAGTAGTGTATTGAGGGTTTTGGCATGTAGGTTGATAGTGTATCATGACACTTTAGAGAGTATCACTACTTGTGCATACTAGGTGTTTGTTAAATTGACTATTAGGACGTGTGTGTGTGTGTGTGTGTGTGTATATATATATATATATAGTGTGTGTGGTTGTTTGAGAGTGTATCGTAATCTAGTGTTGATATCTTGAAGGGTGCATGTGTAAGTATGTAAGAGTGGTTATATGTGAATGAGCTCGTATATTAGAAAGTGCAGGTTGGGGGGGGGGAGTAACTCTGTGTGCAAGCATTTCTACAGCTCACGTAACATGAAAGTATGGAATTCCTGAGATGGGTACACTATAAGCCATCTTAGGCAGTACAGGCAAGAAGGTACTAATGTGGGGATTGCTTGCTGATGCAGGCAAGAGACTTGAGGGGACTAGCAATGCTCAAGCACTGTGCTAGAGTATGGTAAAAACTGGGCAATGGATGGGAGAACATGAAGTTACTTTATATTCTGTGTGTGTGTGTGTGTGTGTGTGTGTGTGTGTGTGTGTGTGTATGTGTGTGTGTGTGTGTGTGTGTGTGTGTGTGTGTGTGTGTGTGTGTTGTAGATGTTAGAAGTATCTGTGAGTGTAGTATTCCGGTGTAGGACAGTGTAATGTGTAGTGATGGAAATAGGTATCAGTGTGGTAGCAGTAGATATCATTGAGTATGAGGGAAGATAAGTGGAAGGGCTATGTGAAGTAGTTGAAGGATGTTATCTAAGGCTAAAAATCATAAGAGAAATTATGCAATCTGCAGATTAGAAGCCAGGCAGCAACATGTATGTCACGACCCGCACCCGGAATAGGGGCATGAGTCGTGGGTACGTCCAGCCTACGCCGCAGCATCAGCAGTAGAACATTGTCTAGGTCACAATAACACTAATATAACTCACAACCTGTCAATGATATCAATCTCTATAAGGAGGACAATATACATCTCACAATATCTTATAATGTAAACTCAATCACAACAACTATAAGAGTATAAAGGCACGATAAAAGATAAGAAGAATGACATAGTCAACACCATGTCTCAAAATATAGATAAACCACAGTCTAGATGTCTAACATAAAATATCCACAAGTCTCAACATAAACTAAGAATAAGTCTAAACATAAACTCAATAAACCTAAATAAGTCTCAGCGCATAAGATAAATACTGCCTAGATAGCTGCAGGTAATGTCTCTTCTAAAGGAATAGTCTCCTCTAAAATCTCTAGTGTGTAGTCTGCATCTATACCCGGTCCTTAGTGTGTGGTACAGAAATTCTCAAGATCCTCTAGAAATAATATCCAGTCAGGATTGGAACAAAGTACAAATACTAACAGCAGTTCCACTTATATTGACAAAAACTATAATACAGTGTAAAAAAATATAAGACAGATATGAATACTGGTAATAGGAAATACTGGACATAATGAAGTACTGGAATAAAGGAATACTGGAACATATCATCATTAATGTACATCTAGCAATAAAAAGAAATACAGTGCATGCTAGAACAATGAACTAGAATATAATGAGTACTAGAACAATAACTAGAACATGTAGAGATGCTAGATCAATATACTAGAGATACATGTCAAGATCATATAACCAAGTGTGTGAAACATCAGCATATTATGTGATCGGCTTGGGACAGATCAGGCTTGCTATGTATGACTAGCTATGATTCATGTAAGGTCAGGCTAACCATCTAGATAGCTATGATGCAAGCAATAGTCAGGCTAATCATATATAACAGGATCTGAGGCATGTAATGGTCAGGCTGCACCGACGTGGGGTGTGGGTGAGCTATGATGCAAGTAGAGTTGGGTATGATCACATAAGCTACTAATATTTCCCCATTTCCCCAGCTAGTACGATGGATTCTAAATCACGACTCCTCGTGATAGGTCTCGATAATGCCAACTTGTGTAAACAATAGTGTCAGAATCATGTACGTTATACAACTAGAATTATAGAGATAATCAACATAATGAAAACTGTCAGAGTATGTACTCATTTGTGGTCCTTAGCTGGCAGTACCAATGTCCTGGTTCCAAGGTATCGTCTGAATGATCCAACAGTCCTATAGACATATCATATAATACAATATTGCATCAGATATTACACTAACACACACAATCAAAACACAATGATCTCAGAGACTACGCTAGGGGTGTCACGTCTGTAGTTGCTGTGCATAACAGTCAGTCAATGATATGGTCTTGCCAGTACGTCGGTGTACATATGGCTGTCTGCTAACATGTTACATGGTCACAGGTTAATGTAACTACAGGGTATCCGTGGTTACATTCGGGTCATCTAGTACATAGACATATTATACATATTATTATCTAGCATATACATTAATACTTATTAGTTACAAATATGATAGATATATGTATATATATACTTAATAGAATTAATACTTTGTATATATATTAAACATATACTAGGGAGACATACTACAATACATATACATATGTATATACACTAATTGAGATATATACTATATATATATATATATATATATATATATATATATATGTTTGTGTGTGTGTGTGTGTGTGTACCAAAATACATTTAAACATATACTAATACATGTACCATACATATCTACCAATTAGGTTTATATACGTTATGGGTATATCTATGTACATATATATCAATATACACATAATAACCATATACATGTACTAATACTAATACGTACATACATACACACCAATTATATATCTATATATTAACAATATGCGGATACTATCCTATGCGTATGCACACAATCATAAAATATGCGTATGCGCGTACGTGTATATGCACGCAAGAGGGGATGCGAACCTGGATACGTGGGTCGAGATGTGCATGTCGAGGTCATCGCGGAGTGCTCGGTTCAGCCGAGAGGGTTGGCAGCGTCTTCGGCTTCAGGCAGCGGTTCAGTTCGTCGAGGCGAGTTCAGGTGGGTCATGCTCCGGCGTTCAGGTGTTGTGGTCGGAAGATCGGTCGTCGACGAGGTGCGGGTTGAAGTCGAAGTCGGGTGGGTCTTCACAGCAGGTTCAGGGTCTCCGGTTGGTTCAGCGGAGATGGCGGCGGGCTCGGTGCAGCGTCGACAAGATCCGACGTCCAGGCGTGGCGAGGGGGAGGAAGGTGGATTGTCGAGATGGCGGGGCGGTCGGCGAGGCGGTGAAGTTCTGCGGTCGAGGACAGCGGGATGGCCGCGGTTAAGGACAGCAGGATGGCCGCGGCTTGATCGTGTAGAGGCGGCGTTGGTCGGGGTGTCCGGTTGGTGAAGTCGGGGAACAGTAGGTCGGGGATGAGATGGGAACAGGAACAATCGGCTGATGGTTTAGTTTAGGTTGAAAAAGAAAAAAAGAAAAGGAAAAGTTATACTATATATATGTATAGGTAGTAGACTTTGGGTTGACCTAGAATTAGGGCTTGGTCAAAACCCTCTTAGGATTGGGCCTTGCCATGGATATTTCAATGGCTAGGATTTAAATGGATTTAAAAATGGAAGGCTAGGATGCATTGGTTCAAGGTTTTGAGGCCATGGTTCAAGGAGGTTGACGTTGCATTGCACACTCCCAAAAATTATGGAAAAAATACACATGAAAAAGAAATGGGTTTATTTACGTGTCGTGTCCAACGGAATGGATACCTTAATGCACTTTTGCACAAAAGTGTCCAACAATTGGAAAATTGTACAAAGTGAGGTTTATGGTTTTAATTAATTAAAATAAATGCAAGTGGTGTTCTAAAATTAATTAGGAGTACAAGGGACTGAAATTAAGTGGAACACAAGTGATATGAATGAAGTAGACTCAGAATAGAATATTATCCTAATTTGGGTTGCTCAAGATGGGTCAAGATTGTGTCTCCAATTTTGATTGGAACACACAAGGATACAAGGTTTGATTTATATAGAATTAAATATAGTCGGTTGCGACGAATATTGTGCGACTAAAATAAAGCACAACAAGGCATAATTATGAGTCACACAAAGATCAAAATAAAAGTCTGGCATGCCTAGGACAAGGGTGTGAAATCTGTTGAAAGACAATGGCTAGTGTAGTGTTCTAATTATCGAGGCAATTATAAAGTACAACAATCAAATAAAATCACAGCAATTTAAATATAAATAATTATCATGCAATCACTTACACATTAATTATGAAAAGACAAAAATACCCCTAATCTGAAATGTGGGGGTGACAAGTCTACCCTCCTTAAAAGAATTTCGTCCTCAAAATTAAAAATAAACTAGCACAAGAACAAACAATCAAACAAAGAATTATACCTCAAGTCTCGAAGAGATACGGATACTGCTCGCGCATTTCGTCCTCTCTTTCCCAGCTTGACTCGCCTGGAGAGTGGTGTCTCCATGCAACACGAACCAAAGGAATAGTCTGGTTCCGTAATACCTTCTCTCTACGATCCAAGATCTCAACGGGCTGTTCAGGATAGCTGAGTGTTGGTCCAACTTCGATCTTTGAGTGATCTAGTACGTGACTAGGATCTGCCACGTACCATCTCAGCTACGACACGTGGAACACATCATGCACTCCTTCTAGAGCAGGCGGCAAGTCAAGTCTATAGGCCACTGCACCGACCCTTGTAAGAATATTGAAGGGCCCAATATAACGTGGACTAAGCTTTCCGCCTCTACCAAAATAAATCGTGCCCCGTGTTAGAGAAATCCGTAGGAACACCAAATCGCCAACCTAGAACAAATAGTCTTAACATGCAACTAAAACAAAATAATCACAAACCAAAAGAACAACAAAACCTATACCTAAAACTCTAGGGGTCTTCGGTGGCTATCGGCCCAATACCGATGTATATTCTACGCCACTCGTAGTCTGTCACTGATAAGTTTCACCTTTTCTGCTGCATCCATGACCATTTTTGGTCCTAACAAAGCTCTCTCTCCAATATCATCCCAAGATAAAGGTGTACGACACCTTCGTCCATATAAAGCCTTGAATGGTGACATCTCAATGCTGGTCTGGTAGCTGTTGTTGTAAGCAAACTCTACTAGGTGTAGATGATCCTCCCAAGAACCTCCGAGATCCAAAATGCAAGTGCGTAGCATATCTTTAAGAGTCTGAATAGTCCTTTCAAATTGCCCGTCTGTTTGGGGGTGATACGCGGTACTGAACTTGAGCTGAGTGCCCAAGCTAGCCTGCAGACTCCTCCAGAAGTGGAAAGTAAAACGACTATCCCGATCTGAGATGATACTCACAGGAACTCCATGTAATCTGATAATCTGTCGCACGTATATCTCTGCTAACTTCTCTATCGATGTACCCACTTTAAAAGGTAAGAAGTGGGCTGATTTGGTCAACCTATCCACGATGACCCAAATTGCGTCCTTTCCTCCTGGAGAACGTGGAAGTCCTGAAACAAAGTCTATAGTCACGTGCTCCCACTTCCATTCTGGAATGGGTAAAGGTTAAAGCAATCCTCCTGGCCTCTGTTGATCTGCTTTTACCTGCTGGCACACTAAATACCGGGATAAAAAGCGTGCTACCTCGCGCTTCATACCATACCACCATACGTGTTCCCTCAGATCTCGATACATCTTGTTGGCACCGGGATGCATCGAGTACTGAGAACTATGTGCCTCCTGCAAAACCTCTTCGTACAGCCCTCCACTCGGTACATACATCCTCGTGCCATGCCGTAAGGATCCATCATCTGCAATAGTGAAGTCGTCTATCAATCCTGTCCGAACTTCTGCCCTGATATTCCTTAGAGTCTTATCATCATACTGTGCAGCTCTAATTTTGTCTATCAGCTCTGATTGTATCTGCAAATCCCACATCTGAATCTCAACACCTGGAACTAGTACTTTAATTCCCAAGCTCTCAAGATCAGCTAATAAATAACTATCTGTTGTCAAGTACATAACCATCGGATACCTGCTCAAGGCATCGGCGACTACGTTAGCCTTTCCTGGATGGTATTGTAATGATATATCAAAGTCTTTCATCAACTCTAACCACCTTCTCTGCCTCATATTCAGCTCCTTCTGTGTAAATACGTACTTCAAGCTCTTGTGGTCTGTAAAGATATCCATACGCTCTCCGTACAGATAGTGTTTTGATAGCTTTAGAGCGAAGATAACTGCTGCTAACTCCAAATCGTGAGTGGGGTAGTTCTTCTCATGAGGGCGTAATTGTCTTAAAGCATAGGCAATTACTTTTCCGTGCTATTGAAGAACACATCCCAAACCTTTTTCTGAAGCATCACTGTAGATAGTGAAACCACCTGTCCCAGATGGCAACTTCAAAACTGGTACTGTCGTCAATCTCTTCTTCAGCTCATCAAATGTGGCTTGACATTCTTCTGTCCAGACAAATTCTACATCTTTCTTGGTCAGCCTAGTCATCGGCTCTGCAATCTTTGAGAAGTCTTGTACAAATCTTCTGTAGTATCCTGCTAGTCCGAGAAAGCTCCTGATCTCAGCTACCGTACTGGGGGTAGCCCATGACTCCACTGCTTCTATCTTTCTTGGGTTAACTGAAATTTCGTTACCCGTCACCATATGTCCAAGAAATTCAACCTTGTCAAGGAAGAACTCACACTTTGAAAGCTTCCCGTACAACTTCTCCTTTCTGAGAGTCTCTAAGACCATCCTCAGGTGCTCTTCGTGCTCTTCTAGGATCTTCGAATATATTAGAATATCGTCAATAAACACCACTACAAACTTGTCAAGATACTGGTAGAATACCTTGTTCATCAAGTTCATGAAAACTGCTGGTGCATTGGTTAAACCAAACGGCATTACTGTGAATTCGAACTGGCCATATCTGGTCCGAAAAGCTATCTTCGGTATGTCTTCTCTCTTCACCTTCACCTGGTGATAGCCTAACCTCAAGTCTATCTTTGAAAATATCTTTGCTCCACTCAATTGATCGAAAAGATCATCTATCCTCGGCAGCGGGTATTTGTTCTTGATAGTGAGGTTGTTCAGAGCTCTATAATTAATACATATGCGTATCGTGCCGTCCTTCTTCGGTATGAATAATACCGGTGCTCCCCATGGCGATGAATTGGATCTAATAAAACATTTGTCTTGCAGCTCCTCAACTTGCTTCTTCAGTTCTACCAACTCGTTGTTGTTGACTCTATAGACATGTTGCGAAATAGGCTCCGCTCCTGGTATCAAGTCTATAGAGAATTCAACATCTCTGTCTGGCGATAAACCTGGCAACTCCTCTGGAAATACATCTAGGAACTCCGCTATCAGTGGATGTGGTAACTCCTCTTCTTCCATCCTGGCTCCGTAAAAAGTGCCTCTGCTCCGCTCCTCTGCTCCTCTGGCGATCTCGAACTCTAGCTCTCCTGGTGGTCAAAATATTACTCTGCCTCCGTGACAATCTATAGAAGCATGGTGTCTACTCAGCCAGTCCATTCCAAGTACAATATCGTATCCCGAAAGTGGCATGACGAGTAAACTCACGCTCAATTCTCGGCCTTCCAATGACACTCTTCGATCCTTGCAATAATCACGGACTAGGATAATGCCTCCTCCTGTCGTGATCTTGCAAGTCCTATCTAACGGTTCTGTTTCTAAATGATGCTTAAGGGCATAAGATACAGATACAAAACTATGGGAAGCGCCAGAATTAAATAATGCAAGTGTTGGAATAGAATCGAGAGAAACTGAACCTGAAATCACGTCTCCAGTTGGCTCGGCCTCCTCAATAGTCATGGCGTAAGCTCGTCCCTATGGTGCTCCTCTCTGCTGATGTTGGTGCTGAGCAAACCTCTGCTGCTATGGTGGAAGTGGAGGTCCCCTCTGCTGGCCTCCTAGTATAGTAGGTACTCTGGCTGGTCCTCTCTGAGCGGCTGCTCCACCCCGACGAGCCTGAATAGATGGGCAGTCCCTAAGCTGATGTGCTGATGATCCACAGGACAAGCAAGTACCCAATCTTTTCCTACATATGTCTCTAGTATGTCCTATCTTTTCGCAATATGCACACTGGGCAACGGGCTGATTCTGTCTCTGTGGCTGCTGCTGCTGGATGTGTCTACGAACTGGTGCCTGGTGCTGCTGATGCTGCTGCCGGTACGGCCTCTGTTGTTGTTGTTGTTAAAAGTGTGGGTGCTTGGCCTATCCAGATTTACCACTTGCTCCTCCAGAAGTGTTGTGTCCTCTCTTGGGCCTGAGGTCCAAGTCATCTTCAGCAATCTGGGCATCCATCAAAATACCGTCAAATATAGCAGTGCTTCGTCCCGAAGTACGAGACTTGATCTCTCTATTCAATCCCTTCCTGACTTTCTGTGCTCGGTCTCCTGGATCTCGAATCATTGATGGCGCAAATTGACTCAATCGACAAAATTATGCAGCATATTCGTCGACTGACATGCTTCCTTGGACTAAGTCATGGAACTGACTTTCCAATGCTCCCAAAGCTACGTTAGGAAAGAACTTCTCCTTGAAGAGCTCCTTAAAGTCCTCCCAAGTAATTCCTTCAATAGCGAGTCTCGGCTTTGTACGATATCATGTCAGGGCGATATCAAACATCTGACTGCCAGTGGCCTCTATCTGAAGAATCTCCGGGATCTGTGCTAAGCGCAAGTTCCTCTCTATGTCCTCTAACCAATCGTCAGCATAGAGTATTCCTTCTGTGCCTTTGAACTCTTGAGGCATCATCCTCTTAAAGTCTACTATAGTACCTGGCCTCTGGTGCTGCTGGCCAGGATGCTGCTGGCATTGGGCTACTCTCTCCACAGCCTGGAGAGACACCTGATGAGCATTCTCCATGCTCTCTTTTATCAACTCTATTTGTGCCTGGTGTGCCTCTGCTTGCACCCTCTGAGCCTCAGCTTGAACACACTGAGCTTCTACTGTCACTCTCTAGGCTTCTAACATGCCCTGGATCAAAACGAATATCTGTATCCCGTCAATGGGCACTCCTCCGGGAATCGGTGTCGGTGGTGGTGGAAGGTTGTCCGTCGCAGCTGGGGAAATCCTCTGAACAGGTGGAGGAGGAATCCCGTTAGCTGCAGATACTTCCACATGAACAGGAGATGTAGGAGGAACTCTAAATGTCTGTTCGTCAGGTCGAGAGATGGCAGGCCCCTCTGAAGTTGATGCTCCCGCTCTCAGAGATCTAGTCTGCGGTGGCATCTTGAAGACAGATCAAAAGAATCAATTTAGGTGATAGATACGATATCATCAAGGAAGGAAAGTAAAATTCTAAAGGAAGCAATTATTCATAATAGCATTACAAAGATCAGAATTTTCCTAGTGTGATTGAGCATACTCTCATCCTAAATCCTATTTCCTATATCCTATCGCAGGCTCACAGTAGTACAACAAAGTTGTCACCCTACCACGATATCGCATAACTTGCGAAACTGGACCTGCATGGGCCACCACTAAAAACGTATCACGACCCGTACCCGGAATAGGGGCATGAGTCGTGGGTACGTCCAGCCTACGCTGCAGCATCAGTGGTAGAACGTTGTCTAGGTCACAATAACACTAATATAACTCACAACCTGTCAATAATATCAATATCCATAAGGAGGACAATATACATCTCATAATATCTCATAATTTAAACTCAATCACAACAACTATAAGAGTATAAAGGCATGATAAAAGATAAGAAGAATGACATAGTCAACACCATGTCTCAAAATATAGATAAACCACAGTCTAAATGTCCAACATAAAATCTCCACAAGTCTCAACATAAACTAAGAATAAGTCTAAACATAAACTCAATAAACCTTAATAAGTCTCAGCTCATAAGATAAATACTGCCTAGATAGCTGCAGGTAATATCTCTTCTAAAGGAATAGTCTACTCTAAAATCTCTGGTGTGTAGTCTGCATCTATACCCGGTCCATAGTATGTGGTACAGAAATCCTCAAGATCCTCTGGAAAAAAATATCCAGTCATGATTGGAACGAAGTACAAACACTAACAGCAGTTCCACTTATATTGACAAAAACTATAATACAGTGTAAAGAAATACAAGACAGATATGAATACTGGCAATAGGAAATACTGGACATAATGAAGTACTGGAATAAAGGAATACTGGAACATATCATCATCAATGTACATCTAGCAATGAAAAGAAATACAGTGCATGCTAAAATAATGAACTAGAATATAATGAGTACTAGAACAATAACTAGAACATGTAGAGATGCTAGATTAATATACTAGAGATACATGTTAAGATCATCTAACCAAGTGTGTGAAACATCAGCATATTATGTGATCGGCTTGGGACTGATCAGGCTTGCTATATAATGACTAGCTATAATTTATGTAAGGTCAGGCTAACCATCCGGATAGCTATGATGCAAGCAATAGTCAGGCTAATCATACATAATAGGCTATGAGGCATGTAATGGTCAGGCTGCACCGACGTGGGGTGTGGGTGAGCTATGATGCAAGTAGAGCTGGGTATGATCACATAATCTACTAATATTTCCCCGTTTTCCCAACTAGCACGATGGATTCCAAATCACGACTCCTCGTGACAGGTCTCAATAATGCCAACTCGTGTAAACAACAGTGTCGGAATCATGTATGCAATACAACTAGAATTATAGAGATAATCAATATAATGGAAACTGTCAGAGAATGTACTCGCCTGTGGTCCTTAGCTGGCAGTACCAATGTCCTAGTTCCAAGGTATCGTCTGAATGATCCAACAGTCCTATAGACATATCATATAATACAATATTGTATCAGACATTACACTAACACACACAATCAAAACACAATGATCTCAGAGACTACGCTAGGGGTGTCACGTCTGTAGTTGCTGTGTATAACAGAGAGTCAATGATACGGTCTTGCTAGTACATCTGGCAGTCTGCTAACATGTTACATGGTCACAGGTCAATATAACTACGGGGTATCCATGGTTACATTCAGGTCATCTAGTACATAGACATATTATACATATTATTATATAGCATATACATTAATACTTATTAGTTACAAATATGATAGATATATGTATATATATACTTAATAGAATTAATACTTTGTATATATATTAAACATATACTAGGAAGACATAGTATATATACTAATTGAGATATATACTATATATATATATATATATATATATATATATATATATATATATATATATATATATATATATATATATATATATATATATATATATATATATATATATATATATATATATATATTTATATTTATATATATTTATATTTATATTTATATTTATATATATATTTATATTTATATATACATGTGTGTGTGTGTATATACCAAAATATATTTAAACATATACTAATACATGTACCATACATATATACCAATTAGGTTCATATACGTTATGGGTATATCTATGTACATATATCAATATACACATAATAACCATATACATGTACTAATACTAATACGTACATACATACACACCAATTATATATCTATATATCAACAATACGCGTATACTATCCTATACGTATGCACACATTCATAGAATACGCGTATGCGCGTATGTGTACATGCACGCAAGAGAGGACTCAAACTTGGGTACGTGGGTCTAGACATGCGTGTCGAGGTCATCGCGGAGTGCTCAGTTCAGTCGAGCGGGTTGGGAGCATCTTCGGCTTCAGGCAGCGGTTCAGTTTGTCGAGGCGAGTTCAGGTGGATCGTGCTCCGGCGTTCAGGTGCTGTGGTCGGGAGATCGGTCGTCGACGAGGTACGGGTTGAAGTCAAAGTCGGGCAGGTCTTCACAGCAGGTTCAGGGTCTCCGGTTGGTTCAACGGGGATGGCGGCGGGCTCGGTGCAGCGTCGACGAGGTCCGACGTCCAGGCGTGTCGAGGGGGAGGAAGGTGGGTTGTCGAGACGGCGGGGCGATCGGCGAGGCGGTGAAGTTCTGCGGGTCGGGGACAGCGGGATGGCCGCGGTTGAGGACAGCGGGATGGCCGCGGCTTGATCGTGTGGAGGCCGCATTGGTCGGGGGTATCCGGCAAGTGAAGTCGGGGAACAGTAGGTCAGGGATGAGATGGGAACAGGAACAATCGGCTGATGTTTAGTTTAGGTTAAAAAAGAAAAAGAGAAAAGAAAAAGTAATACTATATATATGTATAGGTAGTAGACTTTAGGTTGACCTAGAATTAGAGCTTGGTCAAAACCCTCTTGGGATTGGGCCTTGCCATGGATATTTTAATGCCTAGAATTTAAATGGATTTAAAAATGGAAGGCTAGGATGTATTGGTTCAAGGTTTTGAGGCCATGGTTCAAGGAGGTTGATGTTGCATTGCACACTCCCAAAAATTATAGAAAAATACACATAAAGGAGAAATTGGTTTATTTACGTGTCGTATCCAACGGGATGGATACCTTAATGCACTTTTGCACAAAAGTACCCAACAATTGAAAAATTGCACAAAGTGAGGTTTATGATTTTAATTAATTAAAATAAATGCAAGTACTGTTCTAAAATTAATTAGGAGTACAAGGGTCTAAAATTAAGTGGGACACAAGTGTTATAAATAAAGTAGACTCAGAATAGAATATTACCCTAATTTGGGTTGCTCAAGATGGGTCGAGATTGTGTCTCCAATTTCGATTGGAACACACAAGGATACAAGGTTTGATTTATATAGAATTAAATATAGTCGGTTGCGACGAATATTGTGCGACTAAAATGAAGCACAACAAGGCATAATTATGAGTCACACAAAGATCAAAATAAAAGTCTGGCATGTCTAGGATAAGGGTGTAAAATCTGTTGGAAGACAATGGCTAGTGTAGTGCTCTAATTATCGAGGCAACGGTAAAGTGCAACAATCAAATAAAATCACAGCAATTTAAATATAAATAATTATCATGCAATTATTTACACATTAATTATGAAAAGATAAAAATACCCCTAATCTGAAATATGGGGGTGACAATGTATGCAAGAATAGGTAGCAGTAGAAGATCAGCAAGCTTGGCAGCAGTAGCAAGGGGTTGAGGTGGAGGTGTTGAGAGTGTTTGTTAGTGTGTCTATGTGTGAGGCAGTTTGAGCAAGCTAGTGAGGGTTATGTTTGAGTGTCATGGGTGAGTGAGTGAGTAAGTGAGTGATTTTCAAGAAGAGATTGGACTTGGATACACTGCCCACATTATCATTCCTGGACTTTACACTCTTCTACACCAATCGCATTGCCTGTGCATTGAGCTTAGCTAGGTAGGGTTTCATTAATTGACACTAGGAATTATGCAAGGCACTGATACTTGGCAATAGAGAAATGCACTAGGGTCTGCAGGGGCATGGGGGTAGTCGGGCACAGACCTAGTGTGGGTGTGTGGATATACCTGTATGCAAATGTTAGTGCACATATGTACCAGTGGGTAAGAGTGATACGAGAAGTATCAGTGTGTAAATAAGAATTTACATAGTGTGTATCAGTAGACAAGTGTGGAGTAAATTCTAGGTGAAGTGGAGGTTTAGAGCTAGTATCAGTGATACATGGGTATCCAGGAAAAATAGATTAGGTGTTAAGATAATAAGTAAAAGTCAAGGTAATTTAGATAAGTTAGGGGTATTATTGTTTAGCCATGAGTCAAATTAAGTTATGGGTTGAAGGTTGGTATCTAGTAGTATTAGGTATATGTTAAGGTATGTTGTATATAGCTAAGTTAAAGGTATTGAGGTTAAGATATGAGTATTAGTGATACCAAGGTATGATATTGGTAATATGTTAGAGTATGGTATTATGATACATAGTATTATATATTAGCTAATAAACTTAGTAATAGCTAGTATAACTTGGCAATGACAAGTATAGCCTAGATTAACCTTAACATTGACCTACTTTGGGTATTGTCACCCTCACTTTTCCAACTAGGAATAGTTTGGTAATTTGGCATGGGTAATTATTTTAAGAATATAATATTTATATTAGTGGGCTATAATATTTAATTGATGATTGCATTAGTTATTTAATTATTAGTAAGTTATATGAATTACTTGTGACTTGTATTATTTATTACAGTTAGGAGGCTAGCCTATTAGTTAGACTTAACTCGCGTGAGTCTAATTAGAGTTGTCATGAAAAATTATAGAGCCCAACAAGGACCAAGCTCATTAGACCTATCCTTATTAATTAATTAGAAAGGATTAGCCTAATTACAATTAGTTAGAGACTTTCCAAAACACTCACCCTTAATTATTTCTCATAATTCACTATGGGAGGGCATGTTTAACATTTACATGTTACTTGGGGAAGGGAAAAGGGGTCGGCCTGTTATGAGCCTCTTCTCTCCCTCTCCACTTTATTTGTTCATCCATTTTGAGATCCCCAATTCATATATCCCCAATTCCCTCACCTCTCCATCAATTCACCATCAATTCACTTGTAATTTTCTTCCATTCTCATTCATCAAGGAGCTTTGGAGCTTGGAGAAGCAAGGAGCACAAGGAGGAGGAGCCGTAGCGGAAAGATTATGTCCGGATCGTGTCTGACTAGAGTTTTCATTGGAAATCTATCTCCCAATTGGTAAATTCTGAATTTCTTCTCATTATAGTTTCCAGATTATGCATTTGACCAGTAGGAATGACCCCATGGCATAGGGCTACCTATAGGAACAAGTTTTAGATTAATTGGCTATGTATTGTGAGTTCCATATAGGTTTTTGTATGTATTTTGGGGGAGTTACGAGTTTGAAACATCAATTGTGTGTCATGAGACCAATTAGATCTAGTTAGACTTAGATCAGAATTATGAGACTAGGTACGTGTCCACAAATGGATACGTGTGGGCCGTATCACGATATTTTACGATACAGAGCACAATTTGGATGTTTTGTGCAATTAATCCTCATTTCTCCTTGTAGCAAGTTGCATTAGTATTATTATGGGTATTTGATATGTGATAATATTTATTGAGGTGTATTGGGGGTTTTAGCTTTCCAATTGGGAGAGTATCGTAGTGTATCATATATTGCCACACCCTCCCGTAAATAAGGACTATTCAAGCCTCAGGGTGGACTATTAGTCTGGATGCAGCAATTTAAGTTATTTATACCGTTTTATCTTTTATAGTGCGATCAATGAAACATGTTCAAGAAGTTTAGTTCTTTTAACAAGTAATAAGCAAGAACAGTTATATAAATCTAGCATGCATCTTTTATCTCTTTCAGTACGATAAGGAACATGCAAGAAATTTTTATTGAAGCAAGCATGGCAGCAGTTATTCTATCTCTTTTATAACTAAGCATGCAAATACTACTCTTACTTGGCATATAATAGATTCACAAGTCGAAACAAATCTTTTACTCTTCTTATTAGCATGGCAGTATTTCGTTCAATAACCGTGTTAGTGTAACCTAGTATACAACATTCTATAGTTTTACTTAGCATGGCAAGGTTCGTTCGATAGCGGTGATCTTGTAACTTAGCATGCAATATTTATATCTTTTCTTAGCATGTTAAGGGTTTGTTCATAAGACAAGTAATACGAGTTCTCTTATTAAGCATGCAGAGTCAGGTTCTATCATTCTTCTTATGAAAAATCTTATTGGAACAAGCAGTAAAATAACTCAGATTCATTATTAAGGCGTGTAAGAATCAGAGAATGAAGTTCTGCCCACTCACCCAGATCAATTATCTTGTGTTTCGATCGGGGAACTCTTCGAGAAGGCTCCCGCTCGAGCCAACCAAGCGATATCTTTTGTACATAGTGCCAACGCGGAGCGGAGCACTACAAGCAGTACCCTCTCTTCTCAAAACCCTAACCCTACTATGCCCCTTCTGAAAACCCTAACCCTAACCCAACTAGACATACTTTTGAGCCACCAAATCCAAAAACCATCAAAATAGATTTAAAAAAATTCTTTTTGGCTTTGAGATCTTCAGAGAGCAAACTATAGTTTGTGTGAACCTCTGAATCTCGATAACAACATCAGGAGTTAACAGAGAGCAAACATGATTATTTGTGTAGATTTTTATTCTTGGACCGGTATCCACATCAAGATCTAATAGAGTACAAACTAGTTTTGTGTGGATCTCTGTCCTGAATTGTGTGATCCACATTTGATCTCTGCTACGATTGCGTGAGCCAGTATTGGCATAGTTGATGTAAATATAGCGCATTGTCAAGGTTAATGTGGTTATCGGGCCGCGACTATCATTGATAGTCAAATCAAGAACTTGACGAATGTCGAATACTTCAAAGAATAGCAGTACTAGTAGCACCAATATCGGGAACACAAAGGCCAGGACACCAATTACTGGTATAACAGTTTCTTTGATTCGACTTGTCGATCGAAGACTGGATGGTCCGGTCAGCTACTCCATGTGACTCAAGAAGGTCGAGAAGACGCTTCGGAAAACAGTTGTCAAAGCATCTCATTGATAACCCTCTAAGGGGGCGTTTGGTTCAAGTTTTGGAGGCTTAGGAATGGATTTTAAATTCCTTATCCTTGTTTGATATGTCTAGGATTGAGAATTAGGGGGAATAGAGGGGCTTCATATTCTCATTGTTATGGAAAAATAATTCTCAAGGTCCCCCTCAAAAATAGTTTTGCTTTCCTAGGAATATTGTTTGAATATTTTGTTTAGACAATAACACCCTCATTTTACTTTTGAAATTTCAACTTCTATCACAAACATATAATTTAGGTCATAAAAGCATGAAAGGGTATTTATGAAAAACTAAATAAATTAAGATTCCTTTTTTATATTTCCAACTTAACCTAACCAAACATGGGTATGATAATATAGAATTCTTTTTTCATGTGTATTTTAGGGGAGTTACGAGTTTGACACATCAATTGTGTGTCATGAGACCAATTAGATCTAATTAGACTTAGATCGGGGTTATGGGACTAAGTACGTGTCCATAAATGGATACGGGTGGGCCGTATCACGGTATTTTACAATACGGTGTGATACGGAGCTCAATTTGGGTATTTTGTGCAATTAATCCTCATTTCTACTTATAGCAAGTTGTATTAGTATTATTATGGGTATTTGATATGTGATAATATTTAGGTGTATTGGGGGTTTTGGCTTTACAATTGGGAGTATCATAGTATATCATATATTGCCTACCACATGTTTGGGTTAATGATTTAGTATGGTGTGAAGAGTGTGTGTTCAGATATTGGGGAGTTGAGGGTGTGATGTGCATCACAGTTGAGCAGGGTTCAGTGTGTTTGGAGAAGGGAGCTTGTGCCAATGTGTAGGTGTCAAGAGGGGCTCATGTCTGGGTATGTCACAGCAACCACTGTGATAGTAGTTAGTTACTACATTGCATGGCAATATGATGTAAGGGAAGAATGCAGAAATTGGGTGCAGTAGAGAGAGGAAGATTGTGCGGGTTGCACAATTATTTAGAGAAGGTGGGTATGAGAGTGTAGTGTGTAGGAATTTTCTACTGTGTAGAGAGTAGGGGTCAGTTGCTTAGTGTCAAGGATGGATGAGTGTGTGAACTTGTGTGTAGGTGTTTGTGTGTAATAAATTAGAGTTGTGAAGGGTGATTTGTGTCTGTGAGAGGTATGTGTGTCTATATAGTGATGTATAGGTTTAAGTGTAAGGGGATTAGGGAGGTCATGAGAGATAGTGTTGAGGTAAGGTATATCAGTGTGTTAGTGAGTGTATACCCAGTGAGGTATTCCAGGTGCTTGAGTATCAGGGCAAGAGAACATGGATTAGTGCTTGGTCCCAGTTAGGAGGTGTATGCATAGTTGGTGTGTCATAGGGTGTAGATGAAACTGAGTATTGATGTGGATTGACCTAGTGGAAATATCAGTGAACTACATATCCATGGAATTATTCTTGAGCACCAGTAAATGGTGGCAAAGAGAGAATCATAGTTATGGGTAGTATACTAATATACACATGTACCACAAGGGCATATGTGAGTGTGAGGCACTCTGATATGCAAGAGCAGGTAAGTATATCAATAGAAGTATTTGTGTGTGGTATCACATAGGTGTTAGTTAGTGTGAGGGCAGTGGGGGAGAGGTATTAGCATTGAGGAGTAGGATTTTGTGTTGTATCAGTGATTAGGAATATTAGTACACCAATGCTAGCCCTGCGCCTGTGTGTGGGTGTGTGAATTATGGGATAGGAGTTTCAGATTTGAGGAAGAGAAACTTGGGGTATCTAGTGAAGTAGTGCACTATGTGCACTACCATTCCTTATCAGCAATAACAACTTGAGTTGAACAATCAGTGTGCATCAGCAGCAACATCACCTGGGATTGAGGTATCAATGAGGAATTAGAGAGAAAGTGCCAGTCAGGTATGCAAGTGTGGCAGAGCATGGTGTGTATTAGATTTTAGTCGGGATATTGGTAATGGTTAGGATTAAGTGAATACCAACTTAACACCCAAGTGTCAATATCAGTTAAGACATTAGATAGGTATTACTAAGGTATTAAGATATTAGCTTGGTATTGAGTGAGACCAAGGGGTTATAGTCTAGTGAGGGTACCCTAGATGTTTGAGGAGTGTTAGAGTGTAGCATCATAAATATCAAGTATAGGTGAGTGCTAATAACTAAGATAAAATAGGTAATAAAGGTTACTAATGTAATTATTAGCTGGCATCTATATATACCTTAGTATTAATAACTAGTATAGCTAATACCAACTAATCTTGGACCTAGAATTTAGGTATGACTTAGTAACTACTAGTTTACCCTTGTGATCAACCCAGAAGCTAGTTTTGGGCCTGAAACTAATGTAAAGACCTAGTTTGACTAGAAGAACCTAGAATTGGCCTAGAATCATGCATTAGTGTATCTTGCAACTATTTTCTCTTATTACACCAATTGACATAATGTTTCTTAAATAAGGTTGTGTGACACCAGCTTAGGCATCGAGAGACACCTTTGCTCTGGATCAGAGGCGAGTACATCTCTCTGTTATTTTATATTTTATGATAGTGTATATATCGCATGTTCTAGAACTGTATACTTGATTCCAACATAGTGGTTACACGAACTGATACTATATAGATCCTGTCAGGAGATGTTATCCCTTACCGTGTTCAGCGGGTATTCCTTCACATGTATTTCATCGTATGTATCGGGTATTAATTTTTAGTGTACTTCGTATTCACACACTTCTCGTGTTCAGTGTGCCCATATTCGTGTTCGTAATGTGTCGTGATTGGATCCATAAGTATTGGTTGGGGATGGGAAAGTAGGAGTTGATAATGTGATCAAGTCCAACTGTATTCGTGTACATGTCGATTATATATCACACGTGTAATCCAGTTACCATTTTGTATTCATGTTCAACCTAAACCAATCACATAATAAACTTGTACTCTATGTCACATTAGTTGGTTTTATCTATTTCTATTTAAATTATAGTTATTCATATTATTTGTTCTTCATTCCAGTACATTGCCTGTTCACTCTAGTTCATTCCATTCTTATGATTAGTTATCTTGTATCATTTTCTATTATCTATTATATATGCTCGATTATGTATTTGGAACTGCTTTCAGTGGTATGTACTTTGCTCCAATCATGATTGGATATATTTTTTAGATGATTGGCTTGTGGACCAGTGGACCACCTACTATGGGCCGCAGAATGGCATACCATTAGAGGATCCTCCTTTAGAGCAGGAGGACCTAGTACAGATGCGGAGGAGGCTTAGACCTATTGTTTAGACTTGTATTAGACTTTTATTGAGGTTCTTGATATGTATATATATTATTTTGGACTTGTGGATGTATTGTGACTCTTTTCTTTTATTTTTTCATATCGTACTTTATCTTTCTTAGTTTGCTTTATGATTGAGTATAGTTTATCATTATCATATACCATATTGTTCCTCCGTTTGGAGTTGAGATAACATTGACATGTACATTATATATATTGTGTGAGATGTTAGATTGTATGTTTGACCTAGACAGTATTCTACCGCCGGTGCTGCGGCGTAGGCTGGACGTTGCTCACTACTCGTGCCCTTATTTCGGATGCGGTCGTGACAGGTATCAAGACTTAGAATTAACCTAGTGTAAAACCCCTAATTTTAAAACCATATTAACTATTTAATTAATTATTTAATTTAATCATAGTATTTATTAGTTAATTAGAATAAATATAATTTATTAGATTTTAACTACTAGGTAAATATGCATTTAGAGATTTATGGAGCAAACTATTATTTTACCTTATTTTATTTTATGTAGGAGACCTTGTGGAAGGATAAAATATTATTTTTATGAACAAATATAATTTTCTAGAAATTATATATATATATATATATATATATATATATATATATATATATATATATATATTATTAATAAATAGAAAAAAAAGAAAAAAAAAAGAAAGAAAAAGAAATAATTAAAGTAAATAAACTAAACCCTAAAAAAAACCACTAACCTAAACCCTACCCGCCTAAGCCTACCCGCAAACCAATTCTCCTAATCCTACCCGCTAACCCGCTTAAACAAATCCCAGCAGCAGCAGCAGCAGCAGCGAGTAAACCCCCCTCCCCAGCGCGCGCGAGTAAACTCCCCCTCTCTCAACCTATTTATATATATATAACCCATTATAAACCCAAACCCTAAGCCCTTACCATCTCCATAACCCTGAGCCGCCGCCGACCTCCTCGACCGCCGCCTGGACTGCCGCGGCACTGCCGGAGACAGCCGCTCGCTGTTCGCGTCATCCCGCGCGCACCGTACAGGAAATTGACAGCGACTTACCCCTGTTCAGCCGCTGATTCTCGTTCCATCGCTCGACCAAATTCGACCCCGTCTTCACCGGGAAGTTCATAACATATCCCTCTTCCAACTCTGAGTATTAGTTTCCTTCGAACAATGCGTAACCCTAGGTGAAAACCGAGACCAAGTTGGAGAAAAATCACAACTTTTAATTTCAGAAAACTGCTGCAACCACCCATGTTTAAGGACTCATATCTCCCACCACAGAGATCCAAACGTAGATTTTTTTCTTGCTATGTGAAGACCATGTAACTGAGATTATTTTCTGTTAATTACAAAACTTTATTTGATGTTGTATGCAGAATTAAACTGGGTTAAAAATCACGAAAAATCTATTTTTGAAACCTTCAAAATTATGATACGGAGCACGCCCCGCCAAAAGGGACCGCCCCGTCGCGTACCAATTGCACCAAAAGGCGCGTATGGTATGTCCACACATGTGGACTTTTGCGGAAACTGATTCGGACGTGTGTGCGCGTCGGAATCAACCCGTATCCACGAAAAGTTTCTATATCGTAACTTTTACAAAACACTGCACCATTTATTGTACGCTCGTCAAAATACGACAAAACTTATGCCACTGGACTCATGGTATCGCGCTGGTCCTGTAACTCAATTTTCATACAATTCTATGATAGTTGACCAAGCCGCCTATTTACGGGCCCTTCGGTTGACTTTTTGGGCAAAATTGTATTCGGCTCACCGAAATCCAAAATTGGATATACTATTGAGTTTGTATTGACGTTTAGAATTTATTTGACCTATAATTTATCATATTTAGAGACCCTTACCCCTGGCTCACTTTTCGGTGCAAAGTGGGCCACATATGGACCCCGTTTTGATCAAAAATTACCGTTTCGCCCATGTGCCCAAATTGGACGAAAGGGTGGTATTTTCTAGCTATCTCGCTGATTCCAAAAATGTTGGTGATATTTATTTCAGCATCCGAAGACATTTATTCGGAGGCCTTAGTTTCTGATCCTGTGTACCTGACATCTGGACGCTTACACTATACAGATTGCTTGCCAGGCAAGTATACCTTGCCATTGTACTGTAATTACATTTCATATGATGCATGCATGTTTTATTTCTGTCATTTAATTTATATATTTTAAACTATTATATAAACTGTGCGTCCAAGGGAACTTGGGTGCAACGACGGTGACGTCGTATTCTGTTTTTATTATGTATATGCATATGGACCTACTCTATGAGACCACCCCATTATCATGAGGCATTCTTATGTTTTATTGGCCATGACACTATTTTTACACGAGTGTGTCACATGTAGGACACGGACTTGCGTACTCGGCTGGCCACTGGTACGTATAGGTCGTACGACGGATAGAGATAACTGCTGATAGAAACTTTGCATGCTAGTAGACCTGGCAGTTATTTAGAGGTATCATCGTGTCATGGATATGACATGCTTAGAGCATGGGATGGAGAGAACAACAAGTAAGGCATTTGGGCTCCTTTGCACTTTTCTTGTGTAATCGGTACGCTCCACCGGAGATGCGCTGTCATGATGACCACTATATATTATATATTATCAGGCGGCCTCTGGCGTTCAAAAGACGACATGCTTTGTAGGCCCCTAAATCTCTAAGAAAATTATGCCAATCCCATTTTAGCCAGATAGCCCACTTGTTGGAAAGTTGTTCTCAAACTGTATTCACTTAGACGGTTAGGCGACCCCATTGGATATTTATTTTTCAGTACTTTATTGGCATATTTTTATGTATCTTTTTATGTCCCTCTAAGGATCTAGTCCCTTTTCAGATATAGACGGGCAGGAGTATCCACAGGAGTACGGACCCGGACCTGACGCTTCATACCAGACTGAGGAGGTCTTATCTTTAGAGTACCTTTGATCCATCACAGCTGATGGATATTCTAGTTAATTTTTCTTGTTGGATATTTATCTTATATTAGAGTTTGATCTCTTCTCTCATTTAGTAGTTTTTAGTATAGTCGATTTGCAGTAGATTTATTTCCATCCGACTATCATACTTTGAGACTTCTTATTTGATATTCAGTTATTTATTCCCATTTATTTATTTGTTTGTGCTGTGGATGAGATATAGATTGCGTGTGACTTATTGACAGTATATTACCACTGGTGGATTTGATATTCATGTACAGCGTACGTGTGTGTATGGTTTCCATATATTGGAGTTCGTATACATACGGCTGGCATGCTACGTATTCCTAGTCCTATGTATTTTAGGACTGGGGTGTGACATATTTTTAGTGGTGGCACATACAGGTCAAGAATATATTATCTCAGTTACGTTACTGTACCGAGCAAGCCTGCGTATAGGAATAGAGTATAGGATCTCATCCACGCTTGACTAAAACTTATCTTCCCTTTCAACTATCCTATTTTATTGCTTTTATCCTGTTTGATTCTTGTACTCCTTCTAATCGTTTCGTCCACCACTTGCAGAGAGATGGATATGCGTAGTGGATGTACTGCCGCCGATGGCGATGCACCTTCAGGAGTCAATAGCCAAACTCAAGGAGAGACCTCGACGACTCCTAGACTTCCGGGGCCGGATTGACAGACTCACAATCCAGTTCCATCTAATCCTTCTGCATCACCTAATGGGACTTTTCTAGCTCCATCGATACCACATAATGGCCAGACACAGCTATTCTAATTCTTCCAAATGATGATGCAGGAACAGAGACAGCAGGCGGCCTACTAGCTGCGGAGCAGAGGCAACAAGCGACAGAGCAGACGCAAGAATTTCTGGCAGCACTTGAGAGAATGGCTGCACAGGCAACTGTACCAGCCCAGGTACTAGTTCTAGTACCATAAGCTAGGGTGGGTTCGATCAAGGACTTTATACAGATGGGTCCGAAGCCGTATAAAGGCATTGAGAGCCAGAGGAGACTACAAACTGGATTACCCACACTCAGAAGTTATTAGAAGCATCACAGCTACCTACAGATCTATGGATGACAGGCGTAAAGAATCTAATAGATGGTAATGCTCATCACTGGTGGGAATCAATGGAGTGCCAGTTGGGTACGTATCAGACTTGGGAACAATTCTTGGAGTGCTTTGAGAGAAAGTACTTCCCGAACACGGTAAGGGACGCGTTGTACGATCAGTTTCTTCATCTAGAGCAGGGGAATAAGACAGTTGACTAGTATGATACAGATTTTAGTCGCCTTAGTAAATATAGCACTGCCCAGATACCAAATGACTTGGGAAAGGCAAAGAGGTTTCACCGCAGACTGACTCAGGAGCTCCAACACTATACTAGCTCACAATCCCGGATCTCTTATGCCGAATTATTGACAGAAGCTAGGTTACAAGAGACCATCTGCAGGGAAAAAGGAGGTCAACTGAAGACACAACAAGGACCAGCAATGACACAGCAAGGAGGGCCAATCAGACGTCCTTTGGTACAGCAGCATCAGCACAGAGCAGGATCGTAACAGATTTTGGAGAAACTTCACTACAATTATTGTGGAAAACGCGGACATATTTTGAGAGACTGTCGGACTCGCTTAGGACAATGTATGAGGTGTGGTTCCGGACAGCATATGGCGAGAGACTGTCCAATACAGCAGACATTGACACTTCCATCGCCAGTACAGAGGCTAGCACTTCCAGCACTGAAGCCAGCTCAGCAGATGACTAGACCAGGAGCACCTCGACCTCCAGCAGCAGGAGGATTTCAGCGAGGACCACCGCTACCTACTCAGGAGGATCAGTACACGAGGGCCAGTCATGGAGTTCCACAGAGGAATGGACAAGCTTTTTTACTAGAAGTGAATGACATGGATCAGGAGAATGATGTCATAGCAGGTATTACTCTTGCTTTTACTTTTCCTGCCGTGACATTATTTGATACGGAAGCCACCCACTCGTTCATATCATCTAGTTTTATTGCCAAACACAATATTGCCACTACACCTTTACCTAGTTGTGTTAGAATTCTCATCGGAGGAGGAGTTATACCTGTTAGTCGGATTTGTAGATCGTGCCATGTAGTAATTCGTGGCAGAGAGATGAGTGCCCGACTCTTAGTCCTTCCTATGCCAACTTTTGATATTGTGCTTGGAATGGACTGGCTAAGTAAGTACCATGCTTTCTTTGACTATTTTGGAGGAAACATTCTTTTTAAGGTACCAGGCCAGCCTGAACTTGAGTTTGCACGAGGATCCACAGAAGCCCTTGATGGTGTTCAGTTTGCAATGGACGACGTTATCTATCACCCCATCATTTCAGAATTCTAAGACGTCTTTCCAGAGGAATTGCCAGGACTACCCCTGGACAGAGACGTAGAATTCTCAATTGAATTGACACCGGGAGCAGCACCCATAGCATCGCATGTTTATAGATTGGCAAAGAAGGAGATGGATGAGCTGAAGACACAGTTGAAAGAACTAGAGGAGAAAGGTTTCATCCGACCAGTGCATCACCTTGGGGAGCACCAGTATTGTTTGTACCAAAGAAGGATGGGTCAGTGCGTATGTGCATTAACTACAGAGCCTTGAATGCAGTGACCGTGAAGAATAAATACCCATTGCCACGCATTGATGACTTATTTGATCAGCTTAGTGGAGCCAAGGTGTTCTCGAAGATAGACTTGAGATCGGGATATCACCAGGTGAAGGTACGGAAGCAGGACATCCCGAAGACCACATTCAGAATAAGATATGGACACTACGAGTTTCTGGTCATGCCATTTGGGTTGACCAATGCTCCAGCTATCTTTATGGACTTAATAAATCGAGTATTCCATCAGTATTTGGACCAGTTCATGGTTATCTTCATAGATGACATACTTGTTTATTCGAAGAGCCACAAGGAGCACGAGAAGCACCTGCGGATTATTCTAGAGACATTGAGAAGAGAGCAGTTATATGCGAAGCTCAGTAAATATGAGTTCTTCTTGGACAGAGCCTCATTTCTTGGGCATGTCGTTACGGGAGATGGTATTTCTGTTGATCCAGAGAAAATCTCGGCAATCGAGATATGGCCCGTTCCTAAATCAGCATCGGAGGTGAGGAGTTTCCTTGGACTTGCAGGATATTATCGATAGTTCATACAGAACTTCTTAAGGATAGCAGCACCCATGACTCGGTTGACGTGCAAGGATCAAGATTTCGTATGGACCGACGAGTGTCAAGCCGCTTTCGAGGAGTTGAAGAAGCAACTGACCATAGCACCAGTATTGACTATTCCATCAGGATCAGGAGGTTATGTGATTTACAGTGACGCATCAGGGAAAGGCTTGGGATGCGTGTTGATGCAGCATGGCAAGGTGATTGCATATGCATCTAGACAGTTACGAGTGCATGAGAAGAATTATCCAATGCATGACTTGGAGCTTGCAGCCGTTGTTTTTGCTCTAAAGCTATGGAGATATTATTTATATGGGGAACGAGTGGAGATATATACAGACCACAAAAGCCTCAAGTACGTCTTCATGCAGAAGGAGCTAAATATGAGACAACATCGATGGCTTGAATTGATAAAGGATTTTGAGATAGAGCTACATTATCACCCAGGCAAGGCTAACGTAGTAGCAGACGCGTTAAGCCAAAAACCAGCAGCTTACTTCTTGACTACACAGAGGGAATTATTGGAGGACTTACAAGAGCTTGGCATAGAAGTGATATTACCCAGAGCAGATGGGACACTAGCCAACTTGCAAGTGCAGTCATCACTAGTAGAGAGGATCAAGGCAGCTTTGCCTACGGATGCCAGATTCAGGAGATTGAAAGAAAGAACAGAGGCCGAAGAGCAGACGAAATTGCGCATTTATGATGACGGGACATTACGATGTGGTAATCGTCTATATGTTCCCAATAGAGAGATTCGACAAGAGCTGATGGCAGAAGCTCATAGTTCGATGTATTCTATCCATCCTGGAGGCCCCAAGATGTACCGTGACTTATGACAGCACTTTTGGTGACATGTGATGAAAAGAGAGAAAGCTCACTTTGTAGCTAAATGTCTAGTATGTCAGCAGGTAAAGGCGGAGCATCAGAGAACATTAGGTTTATTGCAACCACTTCGGATTCCTGAGTGGAAGTGGGAGCACATCACTATGGACTTTGTCATGGGTTTTCCTAAGAGCCCAAGTGGGAGAGATGCAGTATGGGTAATAGTGGATCGACTCACCAAGTCAGCCCATTTCTTGCCTTTTATAGTTGGTCAGTCTACAGAAGCTTTGGCTGACTTATACATGAGGCAAATCATGAGATTGCACGGCATACCGGTCAACTTTGTGGCAGACAGGGATTCGCATTTTATATCACACTTTTGGAGAAGCATGCAAGAGAGTCTTGGGACTCGTCTGAAGTTCAGTACATCTTATCACCCGCAGACAGATGGACAGTCTGAACGTACTATTCAGACACCGGAGGATATGTTGAGGGCTTGTATGTTAGACTTTAGAGGATCATGGGAGGACCACCAACATATTGTGGAGTTTTCTTATAACAATAGCTATCAAGCGAGCATCCAAATGGCTCCGTTTGAAGCATTGTATGAAAGAAAGTGTAGGTCTCCTGTGTGTTGGAGTGACGTGGGAGAACGTCAGAGTCT
Source organism: Iris macrosiphon (assembly GCA_036927795.1). Classification (NCBI taxonomy): domain Eukaryota; kingdom Viridiplantae; phylum Streptophyta; class Magnoliopsida; order Asparagales; family Iridaceae; genus Iris; species Iris macrosiphon. Next base: position 88,222,312 of record JAYESA010000004.1, on the reverse strand, counting down.
GGGACCAGAGTTGGTAGTCAACATCGTTGGGACAGTGAAGAAGATACAAGAACACTTGCGAGTAGCGCAAGACAAGCAAAAGCAGTGGGCAGACCTTCATCGTCGTCCCTTGGAGTTTAAAGAGGGCGACCATGTCTTCTTGAGGATATCACCTACTATAGGCACTATTCGATTCGGAGGGCGTGGCAAGTTGAGCCCAAGATATATTAGACCATTTGACGTGCTAGAGAGAGTGGGAGAAGTGGCGTATCGACTTGCGCTACCACCTTCACTTGAGGGAGTACATGATGTATTCCATGTGTCACAGCTTAGGCGATATGTGGTAGATAACAGTCATGTTCTCGACCATTCCGAGATCACCATTGGGCCGAGCTTGTCATACCAAGAGCAAACCGTGGAAATCCTTGATCGTCGAGAGAAAGTGTTGAGGAACCAGTCGATTCCCTTGGTCCGCGTGGCATGAAAGCATGGCGCGCCAGGAGAATCCACTTGGGAGTACGAGGACGACATGCGCAAAAGTTTTTCGTATCTATTCATAGACCAAGGTATGAATTTACTTTGTTAATTTCTACCTTATACCATCCTTGACTTTCTATCGTGGCTTAGTTTTAATTTCGAGGACAAAAATTTTATAAGTTTGGTAGAATATAAAACCCCTAATTTTAAAACCGTATTAACTATTTAATTAATCATTTAATTTAATCATAGTATTTATTAGTTAATTAGAAAAAATATATTTTATTGGATTTTAACTACTAGATAAATATGCATTTAGAGATTTATGGAGAAAACTATTATTTTACCTTATTTTATTTTATGTAGGAGACCTTGTGGAAGGATAAAAGATTATTTTTATGAACAAATATAGTTTTCAGGAAATTTTATATATATATATATATATATATATATATATATATATATATATATATATATAGATTATTAATAAATAGAAAAGAAAAAAAGGAAAAGGAAAAGAAATAATTAAAGTAAATAAACTAAACCCTAAAAAAAACCACTAACCTAAACCCTACCCGCCTAAGCCTACCCGCAAACCCATTCCCCTAAGCCTACCCGCTAACCTGCTTAAACAAATCCCAGCAGCAGTAGCAGCGAGTAACCCCCCCCCCCCCCCCCCGCGCGAGTAAACTCCCCCTCTCTCAACCTATATATATATATATATATATATATATATATATATATATATATATATATATATATATAACCCATTATAAACCCAAACCCTAAACCCTTACCATCTCCACAACCCCGAGCCGCCGCCGACCTCCTGGACCGCCACAGCACCGCCGAAGAACGCCTCTCGCCGTTCGCGTCATCCCGCACGCGCCGCACAGGAAATTGACAACGACTTACCCCTGTTCAGGCGCTGATTCCTATTCCATCGCTCGACCAAATTTGACCCCATCTTCACCGGTAAGTTCATAATCTATCCCTCTTCCAACTCTGTATATTAGTTTCCTTCGAACAGCGCGTAACCCTAGGTGAAAATCGGGACCAAGTTGGAGAAAAATTATAACTTTTAATTTCAAAAAACTGCTTCAACCACCCCTGTTTAAGGACTCGTATCGTCCACCACAGAGATCCAAACGTAGATTTTCTTCTTTCTATGTGAAGACTATGTAACCAAGATTATTTTCTGTCAATTACAATATTTTATTTTATGTTATATGCAGAATTAAACTGGGTTAAAAATCATGAAAAACCTGTTTTTGAAACCTTTAAAATTATGATACGGAGTGCGCCCCCCAAATGGGACCGCCCTATCGTGTACCAATTGCACCGAAAGGCATGTATGATATTTCAAGACATGTGGGCTTTCACGAAAACTGATTCGGACGCGTCTGCGCGTCGGAATCAACTCGTATCCGCAAAAAGTTTCTATATCACGACTTTTGCAAAACACCGCACCATTTATTGTACGCTCGTCAGAATACGACAAACTTGCGCCACTGGACTCATGGTATCACGCTGGTCCTGTGACCCAATTTTCACACAATTCTGAGACAGTTGACCAAGCCGCCTATTTGCAGGCCTTACGGTTGAATTTTTGGGCAAAATTGAGTTCGGCTCACCGGAATCCAAAATTGGACATAATGTTGAGTTCGTATTGACATTTAGAATTTGTTTGACCTATAATTTGTCACATTTAGAGACCCTTACCCCCTGATACGCTTTTCGATGCAAAGTGGGCCACATGTGGACCCCGCTTTGACCCAAAATTACCGTTTTGTCCATGTTTCCAAATTGGACGAAATGGTAGTGTTTTCTAGCTATCTCGCTGATTCCGGAAACGTTGGTGATATTTATTTCAGCATTCGGAGACGTTTATTCGGAGGTCTTAGTTTCTGATCCTGTGTACCTGACATCTGGACACTTACACTATACAGATTGCTTGCCAGGCAAGTATACCTTGCCATTGTACTGTGATTACATTCCATATGATGCATGTATGTTTTATTTTTGTCATTTAATTCATATATTTTAAACTGTTATATAAACTGCACGTCCAAGGGAACTTGGGTGCAACGACGGTGACGTCGTATTCTGTTTTTATTATGTATATGCATATGGACCTACTCTATGAGACCACCCCATTATCATGAGGCATTCTTATGTTTCATTGGCCATAATACTGTTCTTACACGAGTGTGAGTCACATGTAGGATACGGACTTGCGTACTCGGCTGGCCACTGGTACGTATAGGTCATACGACGGATAGGGATAACTGCTGATAGAAACTTTGCATGCTAGTAGACCTAGCAGTTATTTAGAGGTATCATCATGTCATAGATATGACATGCTTAGAGCATGGGATGGAGAGAACAACAAGTAAGGCATTTGGGCTCCTTTGCACTTTCCTTGTGTAACCCATACGCTCCGCCGGAGATGTACGGTCATGATGACCTCTATATATTATATATTATCAGGCGGTCTCTGGCGTTCAAAAGATGACATACTTTGTAGGCCCCTGAATCTCCAAGAGAATCATGCCAATCATATTTTAGCCAGATAGCCCACTTGTTGAAAAGTTGTTCTCAAACAGCATTCACTTAGACGGTTATGCGACCCCATTGGATGTTTATTTTTCAGTACTTTATTGGCATATTTATATGTATCTTGTTACGTCCCTCTGAGGACCTGGTCCCTTTCCAGATATAGACGGACAGGAGTATCCACAGGAGTATGGACCCAGACCTAACGCTTTATACCAGACCGAGGAGGTCTTATCTTTAGAGTACCTTTGATCCATCGCAGCTGATGGATATTCTAGTTGCTTTTTCTTGTTGGACATTTATCTTATATTATAGTTTGATCTCTTCTCTCATTTAGTAATTTTTAGTATAGCCGATTTGCAGTGGTTTTGTTTCCATCCGACTATCATACTTTGAGACTTCCTATTTGATATTCAGTTATTTATTTCTATTTATTTATTTATTTGTGCTGTGGATGAGATATAGATTGCATGTGACTTGTTGACAGTATATTACCACTGGTGGATTTGATATTCATGTACAGCGTATGTGTGTATATGGTTTCTATATATTGGAGTTTGTATACATACGGCTGGCGTGTTACGTATTCCTAGTCCTACGTATTTTGGGACTGGGGCGTGACACCTAGAATCATCATTATAAGTTAGTTTAACATATTTATTGTTTCAAATCACCAATTAACCCTGATATTTCACCTTTAGGTCATTGTGATTCTATTTTGAAAACTAATTATCATACCTTGCTCAGGACCATATGCGAGTATATTCTCATGACAGGTATCTATGATACTAGTCCGTGTATCCACATACTAGTCATGAGGAGTCATGATTGGATCTATAGTACTAGCCGGGGACGGAGAAATATTAGCAAGCTATATGATCATATCCTATCTTACATGCATCATAGCTCACCCCATATCTCACGTAGGGTGTAGCCTGACCATATTACATGCCTCATAACCTGTTATATATAATTAACCTGACTCTTGCTTGCATCATAGCAAACTAGATGGTTAGCATGGCCTCACATGTATCATAGCTAATCATATATAACAAGCTTGATCTAGTCTTAAGTCGATCACATAGTAAACTAATATTTCAAGGCACTAAGCCAGTATTTCTATTCCTCTATTTCCAGTTCATACATTGCTAGTATTCACATTGATCTGCTTTCACTGCTTACTATTACCAGTGTACGCATTGCTAGTTATTCCTCTATGATATGATGATTGTCTCTCTAGTTTTTCTTATATTCTAGTAATTTATTCCATCATGTATATTCCTCACTCACTGCTTATAGTTTTTATCAATATAATTGAAATTGATGCTAGTTTATGTGCTTTCCTTCAATCCTGACTGGATAATATTTTTTAGAGGATCTCGAGGACTTTTGTCCCACTTTCTATGGACCGGGAGTAGACGATGGATATATTCCGGAGCATTGGGAGGAGCCATTTCCTATAGAGGAGACACTAGTAGTAACTTAGCTAGTTTGATTATATTGTACTGGATATGTCTTCAGCCTTGATATATTGAGCTATTATTGTTTCTGAGTTCTATTTTGAGTTTGAGATTATCTAGACTCTTAAGCTTATTATTGTGTGAGATATTTATTTATAGACATGTGTTGAAACTTCTTTTATATCATTTCATATCTTTATCGTGCCATTCATCTTCCTACATATATTATTGTGATTGAGTATTGGCTTGACATTATATTTATATTCATCTTGTCATCCTTATGGAGTTGAGATCATTGACATGTTATATATTACTGTGAGATGTGATAGATATTATTGTGACCTAGACAGCGTTCTACCGTCGATGCTGTGACGTAGGCTGGATATACCTACGACTCATGCCCAATTTTTGGGTACGGGTCATGACAATATCTCATGGGTACACATTCTCCTCCTCATGACACCACCATGTATCAAACATCCATATAATATCAAAGCTCCCGTGATACTCAAACACAAATTCATGATACTCAATTGATACATGGATCACACAGCTATATGAATCTATATATCTAAACATGCATGATAACATTGATACCAACAACTAGAATCACAAATTGATATGCTACTCATAACTCTCTAACTCTCTCTTATCTTCTAAATACTATTGGTACAACTATACTCTAACACCTACCACATGACTATTATTACAAATGGTACCACACTATGAGTTGTTACTAGGCTTATGCGCTGACACCTAATGTTCATATACCCAACCAGGAACCACTCTCAGACTGACAAGTTACATTTCCAACAATCTATACTGGTACTCAAACTGAACACAAAACTGCATATCAATTACCAAGCTGCTGCACTATTCAAGGCAGCTACCTCAGGAACTAATGAAGGTGAAGCTCTAGAAGGAACTGAACTAGAGAAACTAAGGTATCTCTATCCTGAACTGTTAGGGTGACGGAACAGAACTCACTGATAACAATGTTTGAATGATAGAGATGATATGTTAAGAACCAGTTTGAAGATACAACCTGATAATTATATACGTATATCCGAAATCATGTCACCCAGAATTTTTGTCACGTCAGTAAACATAGCTACGATAAACTATAGAGTCCATAACTAAGGTATATACCTCTATAATCATATTATCTAAAAAAAATTGCCACACCAACTAGTATAGTGTAACCTTCATTAAATATTAAATTAGGAAATCAAATCCAATTTGGATTCCTCTTCATAAGAAGAGAAATCCAAGTTGAATTAGTCAAGGACACATTGGTCAATGCACATAAAAATATATCTAATCCCCTCATTTTCCTATATAAACACTACCCCACCCTCTTTCATTCACCATCCCACATCTCCTCTCAACCCTATATTAGCAAGGTAACCCTTATTCCTCTTTAATTTTATTTTATAACTTTAACTAGGATAAGTATATATATATGTGTGTGTGTGTGTGTGTGTGTGTGTGTGTATGTGTGTGTGTGTGTAGGAACTGCAGGAGCAGAAGCAGCAGTGGCAGCGACACGCAGCAGCAGCAGCAGCAACGGTAGCAGCAACTGCACGCAGCAGCAGCAGTAGCACCGCAATATATATTATATATATGTATATATGTATATATATATCTATATATCTATGTATACATGTATACTATATGTAATCTATATATATATATATCTATATATATATATCATATTATATCTATATATATCATATATAATATATATATGTATACTATATTATATTTATATATATCATATACATACATATATCTATATATGTATATATATGTATCTATGTATATATGTATACTATCTATATATGTATATTATGTATCTATTCTATATATATATATATATATATATATATATATATATATATATATATATATATATATATATATATATATATATATATATATATATATATATATATATATATATATATATATATATATAATCTATATATCTATGTATACTATATATCTATGTAAACTATATATAATATATTGTATCTATATATATCATATACATATATATATATATATATATATATATATATATATATATATATATATATATATATATATATATATATATGTATACTATATATTATCTATATATCTATGTATATATGTATACTATATATGTATATATATATATATATGTAATCTGTATATTATCCATATATATATATATTATATCTATATCTATATCTATATATATCATATACATATATATGTATCTATATATGTATACTATATATTATCTATATATCTATGTATATATGTATACTATATATGTATATATATATATATATATATATATATATATATATATATCTATATATGTATCTATATATGTATACTATATATATGTGTGTATATATATCTATGTATCTATATTATATATATATATATATATATATATATATATATATATATATATATGTGTGTGTGTGTGTGTGTGTGTGTGTGTGTGTGTGTGTGTGTGTGTGTGTATCTATATATGTATCTACATATATATCTATATATCTATGTATATATGTATATATATAAACTATATATTATCTATGTATACTATATATATGTATCTATGCATACTATATATATCTATGTATCTATATATAATATATTGTATCTATATATACCTATATATATCATATACATATATAATTATCTATATATGTATACTATATATGTATACTATATTGTATCTATATACGTATCTATATATCTTATATATACATTATTTTATATAGATATTTGTCCCATATATAAACCAGAAATAGCATAAAATTAACCTAGAAATCTAGTGGGTTAAGTCTATTTAATTATATTTCATCAATTAATATGAATTATTCATTATATAGGTTATCTGGACCCCGTCACACTCTGACTTGTTTCATCCGCTTTGGACCCCAGGCGAGTACAGTATCTGATGCTTTTCTTACTGATAATTTCTATAACACATGTAGTATTATTGTATTTGATTCCTGACACAAAGAAACACGAACTAGCATATCTTGTGTTTTTAGACTTTGATCTTGTATAATACCTGATATTCGTGTGATTCTTGTATGCTAGTCGGGGCGAGAAAATGCTAGTTTATATGTGATCATACCCTACTGTGCAAATATAATTTCTGTGCAAAGGCTAACCATACACTTCACGTATGATTAACCGGCTCCCATTGTGCAATCCTAAGCCGATCACATAATCAAACTAGTATTTCAAAACACTTAGTGACTATAGAATTCCTTATTGATATATGACATATTCTCTGTTTATTTATTTTCTCTGTTCATTTCTTACTATGCCTGATGTTAGTTTATTTATCCTTCATGTACTACTTTTCTATCATTGTTTTATAGTCCTTATCATGTATTGAAACTGCTATTAGAATTGTACTCGTTCAATCCTGATTGGATAATATTTCAGGTAGCACTTAGAAGGACCTGTGTCTCATCTATTATGGATTTTAGGAAATAGCTTTGAGCCTGATTTTACCTCCTGGAGGATCGAGAAAGGCCGCAAGCAGGAGACTTAGTTATAACAATAGTTAAAGTTGCAGACTTACTATAGTTGTATGATTTATGAAATACAAGATTTTATACTGTAATATTTATATACATATATATACTACAGCATGTTTTTACCTACTTTAGTTTTGTGATTGAGTATAATATTTATTCCCTTTATAATATGAGGTGTTGGTTATGCAGTACTAGTTCCAGACAGCATTCTACCGCCGACACTGCGGCGTAGGCTGGACGTACCCAAGCACTCGTACCCAAACACCCGGGTGCGGGTCATGACACATTTTTATGGTGGCCCATGCAGGTCAGACTTCGCAAGAAGTGCGATGTTGTAGTAGTAATTATGACTAGAGTACTATTACGAGCCTGCAATAGGATATATGATATTAGGAATAGGAAATACTCAATCACAACTAGGAATTCCATTCCTGAATTAAATTTACCGATCTTGATTACTCTAACTGATTTGACATCTTCTATAATACTTGTCATTCCCGAATAATGCCCTATCTTGTGCCTTAATGATATCTTCTTATTATTTCCATCATATTTCAGCATGGCACGCTAGTTTAGGATATGACATAGTTTTATATTTATATCATTTGTGCTTAAGCATAGCTTATTAATAGAACCCTTGGGTAGGAGTTGCTAGCATCACTGACTAGGATAGAGATTTGTGTCTGATATTTGCAAGGGGTATCATGTTACATTGGAAGACCATATTTTATCTGCTAGCTTACTCGTAATGCCACTTCCAAGTTTTGACATTGTCCTTGGAATGGATTGGTTGGGTATGCATTTCGCTAGCATTGACTGCCACAGAGGTCGTGTGCTGTTTTGACCTCCAGGAGAGCCGGAGTTCTAGTTTGCTAGAAAGACAGAGAAGCCAGATCATAGAATTCTTTGCAAAGCTATAATGGAGGAGAAAGAGGTACTGCATCCTATTATTGCTGAGTTCTTAGATTTATTTCCCGAGGAGTTACCAGGATTGCCGCTAGATAGAGATGTTGAATTCTCTATTGATCTAATACCGGGAGCAGAACCAATATTGCAGCATGTCTATCGGATCAACATCAATGAGCTGGCGGAGCTAAAGAAACAGATCGATGAATTAGACGACAAGGGATTCATCAGATCAAGTTCGTCGTCCTGGGGATCCCCGGTACTTTTTGTGCCAAAGAAGGATAGATCGGTACGGATGTACATCGATTACGGGGCCCTGAACAATCTCACAATCAAGAACAAATATCCGTTGCCGAGAATAGATGATCTTTTCGATCAGTTGAGCGGCGCGAAGATATTTTCAAAGATTGACTTGAGATCCGGATATCATCAGGTAAAGGTAAAAAAGGAAGATATTCCGAAGACTGCATTCAGGACTCGATATGGCCAGTACGAGTTCTTGGTGATGTCGTTTGGGTTAACTAATGCCCCGACAGTCTTCATGAACTTGATGAACAAGGTATTCCATCAGTACCTGGACAAGTTCGTGGTAGTATTTATAGATGATATCCTTGTATACTCAAGGACGCTAGAAGAACACGAGAAGCATTTAAGGATAGTGCTTGAAACTCTCAGGAAGGAGAAGCTCTATGGAAAACTTTCTAAATGTGAGTTTTTCTTAAACAAAGTAGAGTTCCTCGGATATGTAGTGACTAGAGATGGAATATCAGTTGATCCAAAGAAGATTTCTGCCATAGAATCTTGGGCCACTCCAAGCTCTGTTGTAGAAATTAGAAGCTTCTTAGGATTGGCTGAATATTACAGGAAGTTCGTGAAAGATTTCTCTCGAGTTGCAGAGCCTTTAACTAAACTCACTCGAAAAGATGTAGAGTTTGTTTGGACAGAAGAGTGCCAGGTTGCTTTTGAAGAATTGAAGAAAAGGTTGACGTCTGCTCCTATTTTGACGTTGCTATCAGGGTCTGAAGGTTTCACTATTTATAGTGATGCATGGGGAAAAGGTTTGGATTGTGTTCTTCAGTAGAATGGGAAAGCGATTGCCTATGCATCCAGGCAATTACGTCCTCATGAGAAGAACTATCCTACCCACGATTTGGAGTTAGCAGCAGTCATCTTTTTCTTGAAATTGTGGAAATACTATTTGTACGGAGAGCGTGTGGAGATCTTCACAGACCACAAGAGCTTGAAGTACTTTTTCACTCAGAAGGAGTTGTACATGAGGCAACACCGGTGGTTGGAACTGATGAAAGATTTTGACATATCTTTGCAGTATCATCCTGGGAAAGCCAATGTAGTTGCCGATGCCTTAAGCAGGTATCCGGTAGCTATGTTGTTGACACAGGATCGATATTTGTTGGAGGACTTGGAGAGCTTGGGCATGGAGGTGATAGTTCCTGGTTTTGCTATAAAAATATGGGGGTTGCAGATACACTCAGAGTTGATAGACAGGATCAAGGCAGTCCAATATGAAGATGTATCTCTGAGGAGCATAAGAGCTCAGGTGAGAGCAGGATTGAAAGATGATTTCACCATTGCTGAGGATAGTTCTTTGCGACATGGTGTTAGATTGTGTGTGCCTAGTGGGGAGCTGCGTGAGGAGGTATTACAGGAAGCGCATTACTCTCAGTATTCCATACATCCAGGTGCCAACAAGATGTATCGGGATATGCGAGAGAGTGTGTGGTAGTATGGCATGAAGAGGAAAGTGGCACAGTTTATATCCAGATGCTTAGTGTGCCAGCAAGTGAAAGCCAAGAGGCAAAGGCCAGGAGGTTTACTTCAGCCATTACCTATTCCAGAGTCGAAGTGGGAGCACATTACTATGGATTTTGTGTCCGGACTTCCACGATCTCCAGGAGGGAAAGACGCGATTTGGGCCATCGTTGACAGGTTGACCAAGTCGGCCCACTTTTTGCCCTTCAAGGTGGGTTTGTCTACGGAGAAGCTGACAGAGATGTATGTGAGGCAGATCGTCAGGATACATGGGGTTCCCATCAGCATAGTCTCGGATCGGGATAGTCGTTTCACTTCTCATTTCTGGAGGAGTTTACAGGCGAGTTTGGGCACTCAGCTCAAGTTCAGTACTGCATATCACCCCCAGACAGATGGGCAGTCAGAGAGGACTATTCAGACTCTCGAGGATATGCTACGCACTTATGTACTAGATTTCGGAGGATCTTGGGAGGATCATCTTCATCTGGTCGAGTTTGCATACAACAATAGTTACCAGGCAAGCATCGAGATGTCTCCTTTCGAGGCTCTGTACGGCCGAAGATGTCATACCCCATTATCTTGGGACGACGTAGGCGAACGAGCATTGTTGGGACCAGAAATGGTAGTAGATGCTGCGGAGAAGGTAAAGCAGATTAGAGAAAGACTTCGTGTGGCTCAGGACAGACAGAAGCACTAGTCCGATAGTCGCCGGAGACCGTTAGAGTTCGAGGTTGGTAAGTTGGTGTTCTTGCGAATTTCTCCAACACGTGGCACAATTCATTTCGGGAGAAGCGGGAAGCTCAGTCCAAGATTTATCGGACCCTTCAGTATTACCGAAAGGGTCGGTGCCTTAGCCTACCGGCTAGCTTTGCCATCTACATTAGAGGGAGTACATAACGTGTTTCATGTATCCCAGCTGAGACGATACGTGGCTGATCCTAACCACGTATTAGATCACTCAGAGATTGAAGTAGGACCGAGCCTCAGCTACCAAGAGCAGCCCGTGGAGATACTAGATCGCAAAGAAAAGGTATTGCGTAACCGGACAATTTTATTTGTTCGTGTCGCTTGGAGTCATCACTCCTCGGGTGAATCTACTTGGGAGAGAGAGAACGAGATGCGTGAACGATACCCATACCTCTTTTAATTTTGAGGTATTCCTTCTTTCTTTCTGTATGATCTACTTTAAATTTCGAGGACAAAATTTTTCTAAGGAGGGTAGATTTGTAACCTTCATTAAAGATTAAATTAGAAAATCAAATCCAATTTGGATTCCTCTTCATAAGAAGAGAAATTCAAATTGAATTAGTCAAGGACACATTGGTCAATGCACATAAAAAAATATCTAATCCCCTTATTTTCCTATATAAACACTACCCCACCCTCTTTCATTCACTATCCCACATCTCCTCTCAACCCTATATTAGCAAGGTAACCCTTGTTCCTCTTCAATTTTATTTTATAAGTGTATATATATATATATATATATATATATATATATATATATATGTGTGTGTGTGTGTGTGTGTGTGTGTGTGTGTGTGTGTAGGAACTGCAGGAGCAGCAGCCGCAGTTGCAGGAGTAGCAGCAGCAGTGTCAGCGACATGCAGCAGCAGCCAGCGGCAGCGGCATCTGCATGCAGCAGCAGCAGCAGTAGCACCGCAATATATATTATATATATGTATATATATATGTAATATATATATATATATATATATATATATATATATATATATCATATTATATTATATCTATATATATCATATATAATATATATATGTATACTATATTATATTTATATATATCATATATATATATGTATATGATATATAAATATAATATAGTATATATATATATATATATATATATATATATATATATATATATATATATATATATATATATATATATATATATCATATTATATTATATTATATTATATCTATATATATCATATATAATATATATATGTATACTATATTATATTTATATATATCATATACATATAAATATCTATATATGTATATATATATGTATCTATGTATATATGTATACTATCTATATATGTATATTATGTATATATATATATATATACTATATATAATATATTGTATCTATATATATCATATACATATATATATATATATATATATATATATGTATACATATATGTATACTATATATTATCTATATATCTATGTATACTATATATTATCTATATATCTATGTATATATGTATACTATATATGTATATATATATGTAATCTATATATATATATATATATATATATATATATATATATATATATATATATATATATATATATATATATATATATATATATATATATATATCATATACATATATATGTATCTATATATGTATACTATATATTATCTATATATCTATGTATATATGTATACTATATATGTATATATATATGTAATCTATATATATATATATATATATATATATATATATCATATTATATCTATATATATCTATATATGTACCTGTTAAAGGGCAAATCAATCAAAAATGCTCAATTGAGCGAGTTTCCTTCAGATCTGGAGGAACTCAATAAATGGACTATCCCAGGCGTTAAGCCAAAGGATATCTATAAAATTGGTTGGCTTGATTTCAAGTCATCAATTGCTATAAAAACAATGGAAAGGACCGTTCAGGTCAATGATACTGAGCATTCAATCAGGTTTCTTTCTGAAGAAGACCTTGAACCCTATATAGGGAATAATGCTTATAATTTTATCCATATTGGATTAATTCAGGTTGCATTAAAACCTCTCACCCTTCAGGGTTTAAATGCTTCATTCATATACTCTTTAAGAGATGCTAGATGTCTTGATTGGCAACCATCCCTCATGGGCGTTATGCAGACTAGTCTTTGTCATGGACCAGTCTACTTTAACGTTTATCCCAATTTAAGTCTATCCCTTACAGATACAAATTTACTGGATGCGGTAACTTTTAATCTGAAGACTTATGGATATAACTTTAAGCAAGGTTCAGAAACCATTGCTATACTCTATCGAATACACTTTAAAGTTTTGTCTACTTTGGCTCCTAAAGCTAGACATCTTACCAAACCAGGTAAGACAACTTTGATTGAAACAAATCTATTGACATCAAACGTTGCTGCTAATAAAATCATCAAATGGAATGAAATCCAATTCCCTGATAGATGGGTATTAAATCAGGCGATTCCGCCTAGACCCATAATGGATACTGAGCTTGATCAGATAATCCAAACTCCAGATGGAGATGTGGAAGTTAGATTTACTCCACAAATCAAAGCAAGAATTTTATCCTCTAGTTTTCGTTCCCCTTCAGTTACTGAAAAAGGAGAGAACTCCTCTCAAACATCTGAGAAAGATGATAAAATTAAATATATGAAAATAAAAAATAATATTGCCAAGCCAGAATATAAAACTGAATGGGCTAATCCCATTGATCCAGTTTATTCTTCTGATGCTAGTTTCGGCACTCATTCTCTTAATGTTATAACCTTAAATAATGACAATGTCATAGACAATCCTGATTATTGGGATTGGACTCAGGATAAAAATGTTCGAGCTATTATTGTTCAGGCTTATAATGAAGAGATTCAATTCAAAGTCTGGTTCGAAAAGAATTATACCCTTGATCAAAGGTATGAATTCAAAGATAAATATTATGCTCATCTCAAAGAGATAAATAAAATCAAATAGTTTGATAAATGGTTTATTGAGAACTATATCAACCAAGAACTCGCTAGCATAAACATGCTAGAAGAGGGTTATAAAAACTGGATCACTGATACGGGAAAGCGTGTCCGTGCTTTATATCCACTAAATGAATCGCTCAAACTTTTGGTCAATACCAAAAAGATTGATGCTATTTCCTTTATTCGAATTATCGATCATAAGGAAGAACAAATCAAAGAGCTTCAAAAAATTGTGAAGCAGAATAACTATACTAATGCTTATATTCAAACCATTGGTTCTCAATTGGTTCGAATGGAAACTGCCCTTGATGAAATTCTTCTCAAGGTCAATTCTATCCTCAAATTACCAAAATCAATTCCAAAAGATTCTACCTTAAAAAAGGTAGGTAATATACCTATAAAACCTACTAGCGGTACTACTGGTTTTAAATTATCTTCTCCAGAAGTTACTGAGAAAGATATTCAAAGATTAATTGAGAAGCTTCAGAATACTTCCTTAGTTGAAAAATATTTCCCTAAGGAAAAGGGCGAAAGCTCTACCCAGAATACCATTGCGGTACTTGACGGAAAATCTTCCGTGGCTGATGGATCAGATAATGAATCCTGCCAAAATTATTCTCAAAATTCTGATGATCAATTAGATCCTATTCATATTAATGCTCTTCAAAACTCTTTTGAAGACATTGATAATAAAATTAAACAAACTTCTACTATGGTTCTGCCTATACAGCAGCAACACAAGAAGCCTAATCTTCAAAAATATTATTATAAACGTCCAACTCCTATGGATGTTTTGTATGAAGAGAATGATAATATCATTCAAAATAATTATAGTGGAGGAAACATCTATGAATGGAATATAGATGGATGTTCTGATAAACAGATCTGTGATCAGTTACATCGTATGCTCATGTTTGCTACGGTTTGCCGAACAAACAAAAATACTGACAAAACCATTGCTAGTTTTATTACTTGCGGTTTTATCGGAGTATTAAAAGGCTGGTGGGATCATTATTTATCACCTGAGAAGAAAGCAGTTATTGTTAATGCTGTCAAAATTGAAAATAATAGAGAAATTGAAGATAGTGTTATCACTTTGATTAGCACTATTTGTGATCATTTTACGGGTTTAGTCTCAGACAATGGTGAACGCACCAGGACTTTACTCCAAAATCTTCGTTGTCCAACTCTTACCTATTTTAGATGGTATAAAGATACCTTTCTAAATAGAGTAATTCAGTTAAGTGATGCCAATGATGCTCACTGGAAATCTAAATTTATTGATGGTCTTCCTAATCTGTTTGCAGAAAAGGTTAGACAACAAATATGCAATAACAATGATGGCATAATACCATATAGTGATTTCACCGAATGCCTGTATTCAAGAAGGGTTAGCCCTTTGTAATGACCTTAAGTTAAGAAATCAATTGAAATCTCAAAGGTTATCTGAGAGAAAACAATAGGGAGAATTTTGTAGCCAACTTGCTATGGAAACTATAAAGCCTCCGTCTGATAGTAAAAGAAAATTCTCTAAAGAAAAATCTTATAAAAAGAAGAGATATTCTTCTAAAAGGAATTATCCTAAAGATTTTTCTAATGATAATAGAAAACGATTTTCCACTAGGAAAAAGTTTTCTAAAAACACAAGTTCGAATAAAAAAGTTAAATGCTTTAAATGTGGAAAACTTGGCCACTATTCGAATAGGTGTAATACCAAACAAAAGATCGATATAATCGAAGATGAAGGGTTGAAAAAGACTCTACTAAAGATCATGATCAATTCTGATTATGAATCTGATTCATCAAGTGATGAATCTATTAATTCAATAAAATCTGCTACTGATTGTGGTACTGATTGCGATTGCAAAGCATGTACTATTAATAGTAAAGCTGATTATTATAAATCTATCATCAAAATGAATGGTCTTTCAATTAATGTATTGACCAGTCAAGATAAAAAAGAAATCCTTGAATCACTTTTGACTGATACTATTAGCCAAAATATGAAAGCAAAAATTATTGAGATTTTGCAAGATGATACTCAAGAAACTTCTTCAAGTTTCCCTCCTTATACCATGACAGAGGTTTTATCCCGGAGAAAGAGAATTAATCCTAAGACTGTCTCTATAAACGACCTTCAGAAAGAATTAAAACTTCTGAAGAATGAAGTCAAAGAGTTAAAGTCTAACGATGAAATAACTCAACAAAGACTTGCCCTCATTGAACAAGATGTTAAATCTTACAATGAGATTATTCTTAAAAAACAAATGATCGAACATTCTCGTAACATTCTCGTTTAATCGATAGTGAGAACGAGCATGATGATGACACTATTGACCAACAGGTTCAAACTGTTGCTATGACCGATAAAGGAAAATCTATTGATCATTACTTTCTATCTAAAATAGATCTTTTTATTACCCACAAATGGTATATAAAAATTGATCTAATTATAAACAACGAATACATGATTTATAATCTTATTGCCCTTGTTGACAGTGGTGCAGATTTGAACTGTGTCAAAGAAGGAATTATTCTCTTAAAATATTGTGAACGCACTACTCAAACTTTGAGTGCTGCCAATAACAAAGCTCTTACAACACCTTTTAAGGTTACAGATGTTCATATCTGTAAAAATGATGCATGTATTCCCTTGTATTTTATTGTTGTAAAAGAAATATCCCAGCATGTTATTCTAGGAACTCCTTTTCTAGAAAAACTAATGCTAATAAAAGAAATTAATAAACAAGGTATTTCCACTTGTTATAAGGGGAAAAATATTACCTTTCATTTTATCACAAATCCTGTGATAAAAATCCTCAATGAAATTAGAGAAGTTGATCTGAAGAATAATCAGATAAACTTTATCAAAGAAGAAATTTTTCAGCTATCAATTAAAGAACAGCTTGAAAAATATGATACAAAAAATAAAATAAAACAAGTTAATGATGAATTTGTTCGTCAAACTTGTAGTAATATTTCCAATGTATTTTGGGATAGAAAGCATCATATAGTCTCTCTTCCATATGAAGAATCTTTTAATGAAAGAGATGTTCCGACAAAGGCTAGACCTTATCAAATGAACAACAATTATCTTGAATTATGCAAAAAAGAGATCAATGATCTTCTTGATAAGAAGCTTATCAGAAAGTCGTACTCTCCATGGAGTTGTACAGCTTTTTATGTCAATAATAATGCTGAAAAGGAAAGAGGTGTTCCTAGGTTAGTTATTAACTATAAACCTCTTAACAAAGTCCTTAAATGGATTCGTTATCCTATTCCCAACAAAAGAGATTTGCTTAACAGAATTGTTAATGCAAAGATATTCTCTAAATTTGATTTGAAGTCAGGTTACTGTCAAATTCAAATCGAAGAAAAGGATAAATACAAAACTGCCTTCACAGTCCCATTCGGGCACTATGAATGGAATGTTATGCCATTTGGTTTAAAGAATGCTCCTTCTGAATTTCAGAATATTATGAATAAGATATTTATTCAATATTCTAGCTTCATTCTCTCTTATATTGATGATATTCTTATATTCTCTAATACCATTGAAGAACATTTTAAGCATTTAAATATTTTTAAACATTTAGCTATTAAAAATGGTCTTGTTATTTCTGCTCCAAAAATAAAGTTATTTCAGACAGAAATAAGATTCCTTGGTCATAAAATTATCAATAATACTATTATACCCATTGACAGGAGTATCGAATTTGCTTCGAAATTTCCTGATGAAATAACCGACACAAAGCAACTACAGAGATTTCTGGACCCCGTCACACTCTGATTTGTTTCATCCGCTTTGGACCCCAGGCGAGTACAGTATATGATGGTTTTCTTACTGATAATTTTAATAACACATGTAGTATTGTTGTATTTGATTCCTGAAACAAAGAAACACGGACTAGCATATCTTGTGTTTTTAGACTTTGATCTTGTATAATATCTGATATTTGTGTGATTCTTGTATGCTAGTCGGGGCGGAAAAATGCTAGTTTATATGTGATCATACCCTACTGGGCAAATATAATTCCTGTGCAAAGGCTAACCATATACTTCACGTATGATTAACCGGCTCCCATTGTGCAATCCTAAGCCGATCACATAATCAAACTAGTATTTTAAAACACTTAGTGATTATAGAATTCCTTATTGATATATGACATATTCTCTGTTTATTCATTTTCTCTGTTCATTTCTTACTATGCCTTGATGTCAGTTTATTTATCCTTCATGTACTATATTTCTATCATTGTTTTATAGTCCTTATCATGTATTGAAACTGCTATTAGAATTGTACTCGTTCAATCCTGATTGGATAATATTTTAGGTAGCACTTAGAAGGACCTGTGTCTCATCTATTATGGATTTTGGAAAATAGCTTCGAGCCTGATTTTATCTCCTGGAGGATCGAAAAAGGCCGCAAGCAGGAGACTTAGTTATAACAATAGTTAAAGTTGCAGACTTACTATAGTTGTATGATTTATGAAATACAAGATTTTGTACTGTAACCTTTATATACATATATATACTATAGCATGTTTTCACCTACTTTAGTTTTGTGATTGAGTATAATATTTGTTCCCTTTATACTATGAGGTGTTGGTTATACAGTACTAGTTCCAGACAACATTCCACCACCGATACTACGACGTAGGCTGGACGTACCCACGTACTCGTACCCAAACACCCGGGTGCGGGTCGTGACATATAGTTACGCCATGCCAACTAGTATGACTGCGATAAACCCTAAATATCATAACTAAGATATATACATCCAAAATCATGTCTCTACGTTTCTGCAATGCCAGCTAGTATGGCTGCGATAAATTCTAGACTCCATACCTAAGGCAGACGATTACCTATCACACTGTTCTCATCTAAATACATCATTTGAATATACCTTAATTTATTCTATAAAATTTATCTCGATAAAAGAATAAAATTTAACAATGAACATGTGAAGGTGAACGAAAATAAATGAAAACAGATTTCAAAATAGAGTTTATAGTAAGATTCTCAAGGGTTAACCCAGGAATCTCTCAAGAATTCCTAATATGTGATTGAGTACCATACTTCTTATAATCCATCAATCCTATTTTACTGCAGGCTCGCAACAGTATGACTAAACATAAATACTACCATGACATCACATTAGTTGCAAAGACAAGACCTGCAGGGCCACCATAAAATGTATTACGACCGGCACCCAGATGATCGGGGCACGAGTACGTGGGTACATCCAGTCTACGCCGCAGCATCGGCAGTAGAACGCTGTCTAGACCTCAAGGTCAATACAAGTTCAACTTGTAACTGATGTACTCAATCACAATATTTTAAAGGAAGAATGAACAAGGAAGATAATCCAAACAACAATCTAAAAGAATTGAAACTAAGGCATGATAGGAAAATACTAATAATAATCTAGATCTCTATAAATATTATCTTATGATCCCCGGTGCAAGAGCAGTCTCAACTATAGCGTCACTCTGAGGTACAGGAACGTAGAGCACAACAACTTCTAAAAATATTATCCAGTCAGGATGGAACGAGTACAACTCTAACAACAGTTCCAATTAAATGATAAAGACTATAAAACATTATAGTTATGTAATACATGATGAAGAAATATGAGCAGGAACATGATATGGTAATAATGAACGTAAGTAAAACATGAGTAATAGGCATAAACCAGGAGTATGAACTGAGGAGGAAATAACTATACTAACTAAGTGTTTGAAATACTAACTTCGATATGTAATCGACTTGGGAACTTGCACATAGATTTATGGCCTGGCTAATCATACGTGAGGTGTATGATTAACACTCACAGGATATATGCACATGGAGGGTATGATCACACATCTAACTAGCACTTCCCTACCCCCCCAACTAGTACAATGGATCCAAACCACGACACGTCATAACACAAGAATCACAAGTGTCACCCTCACATTTTTATTTAAGGATAGTTTGGTAATTGACACGGGTATTTTTATTTTAGGATTTATTGTATTTAAATATTGTGCATGTAATTTATTTATTGTATTATTTATTGATTGTTAGTTATAGATTTAATTTGGACTTGAGTAGTGGACCTAACCCATTTATCAGTTGTATGAACCCAACATTTAGATTAGTTTAGATTGAGCCCATTAAATTAGGCCCATGGATTAGGAGGATGGATTAATTAGTGAAACTATTATACTAGAACCTTTCCCCTTAATTAATTTCTTCATGAGAGGCTCCAAGGGGTATTTTGGATATTTCATATTGCTTGGGAGAGATTTATAACCAGCCATTAGAGAATGAGAGAGAATGTCTCTCATTTCATTTTTTTTTATTTTTAAATAGATCTAGATTTTCCCCCTTTCCAAATTTCTTCATTCCCTCACCATTCCTCACCAAATTTTTACCCAAATTCCTTCCCTATTCATCAATTGAGGCTACTACAACAAGAATTTACAAGAAGGAAACAAGGATCTAGAAGGAGGAGGCCAAGATCTAGAAAGATGAGCTATTTTCCATTTTGGAGATTTTTTATTGGAAATCCATCTCCCAATAGGTACATTTCAGTTTTCCCTCTTCTAGTAGACTCTAAATCTGAGATTTAACTATAAGAAATTAACCCACATGCATAGGCTACCCATAGGAATTGGTTTTAGGTTCATAGGACACCTATGGTGGAAGCAATATATATTTTGGTGCTAATTTTGGGAAAATTCTGAGATTGACACATGTAGTGATTGTCTGTCACACCTCAGTCCCAAAATATATAGGACTAGGAACACATAAGCATGTCAGTCGTATGGATATGGCAACTCCAATATATGGAAACCAAAATCCAAACGTACGCTGTAATATGAATATCAAATCCACAAGTGGTATAAACATATGTCACAAGTCACAGGGTACAATCTAAATCTCATCCACAGAATCAAATATAAATAAATAGCCAGTATTTATGAAACTAGATCGTAATAAGAAGTATCTAAGGATGATAATTGAGTGGAAACAAATCCACTACCAATTAGAATATAAAAGTAAATACAATATAAGTACAACACCACAAACACAATATAAGAATATCAACTAACGACCACGGGGCTCGAAGAGAAAATATCCTCGAAACATATGTAACCATCCGAATCTGCGCTCCTGCGAATACTCAAAAATAGCGACACCTGGAAGGGCCAGGTCCTCAGAGGGACATAACAAGATACATAAAAGCATGCCAATAAAGTACTGAAATAAATATCCAATGGGTCGCATAACCGTCTAAGTGAATGCAGTTTGAGAATAACGTTCTAACAAGTGGGCTATCTGGCCATAAATGGGATTGGCATGACTCTCTCGGAAAATCAGGGGCCTCAAAGCATACCGTCTTTTGAACGGCAGAGGCCGCCAATTGTATAGGGGTCATCACCGCCCGTATCTCCAGCAGAGCTTCCGGGTTACAATAAGAAAAGTGCAAAGGAGCCCAAATGCGGTACTTGTTGTTCTCCCCACCCTATGCTCTAAGCATGTCACATCCATGACACGATTTGGTCCATAGCCTATCTTTAGTACCCTAGCCCAATCCTGCAACCAAACAAGGACAAGAATTGGACCACCGTACTACAATAGGCTATGTCCCTGGACCTCTAATAACTGCTAAGTCTTCTAGCATACAAAGTTTCTATTAGCAATCATCCCTAACGCACGGCCCATACGTACAGGAGGCCAGACCTGTCATGTAGTCCGTGATCTATATGAGACTCACACTCGTGTAACAACTGTGTCACGGCCAATGAACCTAATGATGCTACATGATAATGGGGTAGTCTCATAAACAAGGTCAATGCAAATATATAAATAAAAATATATTGCGACGACACCGTCGCGCGCATTTTATATAACAGTTAAAATATATGAACTAAAGACAGAAAATAAAGATGCATGCAACATATGGAATATAAATAACAGTACAATGGCAAGGTATACTTGCCTGGCAAGAAAGCCACGATGTACCAATAACCTGTTCCAGAAGTCGCGTAGAACAAATCCAACATCCTATGTACATATAATATAATACAATAAAATTATTAGTCATTACACTAGCACATACACAACCCTATTTACACTGGACTCAGGGGTACACTAGGGGAGGCACTAGTCATCCAACACGGTCAATTATGCGTTGAATTACGCAGGGTCACATCTTTAAGTGTTGTACACGATCAGACAGTCAGCTGACAGGTGTCTAAGCCAGTACTTTAATGTACGCAAGGCAGTCAACTACATGTTCTTAGGGTCAACATGGTCAAGGTGAATACGGGATAGTCCACAGTGTGGTGCCCCGTTCCCCCTATTCGGGGAGCGCGGCTAAGAAATACTAGACGGTATCGTTCGATCGGGATAGATTGAATCAAGAACTCATCCTCGTTATGGATTTGTTTCTTCGGAATCGATTCCCAATTCAGTGGACCGTGCCCCCGGGATCGACTTAGCGGCAGAGTCAGGAGGGACCTCTCCGCTGCATTCTTTGTTGCCTAGTTTTTGCTGTCGCTTGTTGCTTTCGTGCCTTGAGTTGGTTTTCGGATTTGCTTGGGTTTTCTTGAACGGTTTCGATGGATTTCATTGCTTTCGTTCTTAGGACTGCACTTCAATTCCGATAAGGGAAAGAGAGGAAGAAGTACTGATCAGCTGTTCGTGTCAATACAGGTGAACCAGCTGTAGTCGTCGCTCGAGCGGACTCCTAAAGCACTTCTTTCCTTTTCCTTCCAACTACCAAAGTGAGTGGCTACCAACCCGATTAGCTAGCCCTACTTGCTAGTCTTCACATTTAAATCTCGTATTCGTGCCTTGCCCGATCAAACGATACCAAGTAAATAACTAAAAGATATCAAGATAATAAGGGAATAGACTTGGAAAATATTGCTTGTCAAATGAAACTTGTGAACGGTTACTTACTTATATGGTTGCTCGTTTGAAATGTTCATCATATGCATAAATATAAGTTAGAATGTATATTTCTTCTTAGAACTGTGCTATGTATAGAACTCATTTTCAATGCCATAAACTGAACAGATAGGCTATACAAAAGTAAATCTTGCCCTGTACTGCCCTGCTCCTGATATGCCCTGATTTGCCTCGATTGCTAACTTAGTGTACTGCGTTGATCACGAACAACTTGTGCACAAGGTCTTAGTTCCTGCGGACGGTCGCTGGGGCACCGGCACCGATCCGATCCGGACGGAACTCATGATAGTCGCCTGCTATAGGACGGAATGCCTTGGGACGTCCTGATCTATACGTCGCACGGCACTCCGTACTGAGACTAGCCCGTCCATTATGGCAACGTGCCAGTGATCCCCCTTGTATATTTAAACCTGTTGCTACTAACTTGTGTCTTCTTGACAGGGAAGGCAAGGTAAGTATTATGCAGGTGGTTCAGACGGGCAGGTAAATGTCACCGAACGGTGGCGAGTTATTTCAACGATTCTATATATATGTCTTGTTGTAAAATGAACTAAGGCAAGATAGAAATCCACAAATATGCATGCTTCATTAAAACAACGTGTTGATTGGTATAGTTGGGATAGCTTGCCTTCACCAGTATGTTTCGATGTACTGACCCTCGTTGAAACAGGTTCCCCGCGCTAAGGAGAGCCGAGCGAGGAGCAGGAGACAAACCCCCAATCTAGTCCAGCTGTAGGCACGCCTCGACTGTGCCACCTTAGAAGCATTTTGAAGAAGAAGCCTTTTGAAGAAGAAGCTAGCCACCAAGCAACCATGCAACTTTGTGGCAAAGCAGTCGTTCCGACCCAAGGTCTTATATTTTGAGTATAGTAAGGATGTAATGTACAGGACTGCTATCTCATTTTGTGTCAATACTTTTGTAAGCCCATAGAGGCAATCCTTATGACTCAGTTCAAGGAGTTTGTAATAGATGTTCATATTATCAATAAAAAGAGAACTTTCCCATGTTTCAATATGTGTTTCAATTATCTACGTACTCTGAATATGTGCTCGCTATGCGAAACAAAAATACTGAGCCTTGTGCGGTGCGCAACCGTGGCCCGCACGGCGGTCACGCCCGGGGGACGACTAACGATTCCACGGGATCGGGGCGTGACATGTTGGTATCAGAGCACAGATTCAAAGTTCCTTTGACTCTTAAACTGGAAAAGTTTCCTTAACGATAAATCCCTGTGCGAACTCCTGAACTCGTTAAGGCCAAAATAAGATACGTTCATGCAATAAGTCCATAATACATTATGATCCTGATATAATTTACCTTCCTTTCAAGGAATGACGCAAGCGCAACCATCAGCGCTGGCGCCAGGCGAGACAAGGACTCAGGAGAGCAGTTCCGGAACTTCAGGAAGCTCTCGGAGCCAACGGGGCATGTCTCAATCAGATTCCCTTCAGCATGTGATGCAAATGTTCACGGAGCAACGATAGAGGGATGATGCCCGCCAAGCCAAGTTCGAGAGCAACCTAGAGGCCCGGCTCTCAGTCCAACAAAAGCAGGTAGATACCCTGCAACAGCTTGTTCAGACCCTGGCCTCCAACCATTCTGCCGCAACGACAGCTACACCAGTGGAGCAGCCAGCGCTTGAAGTTGAACTACCGCCCGCGCCAAGGACGAGGGAAGTGACTGCCTTCACCTTTGGCAACTTCAAGAAGGTCTGTAACACGCCGTTTAATGGGACTGAGGACCCGATCGTGGCCCTAGATTGGCTCACCGAGCTTGAAGATCATTTTTCTCTCCTAGAAGTGTCGGAAGACAAGCGCGTCACCTGTGCCCAACTATTACTTCGCCTCAACACGCACGACTGGTGGGACGTGCATCGACGATCTCTTCAACTTGGCCATGGAGAGGAGGCGATCGCGTGGACGACTTTTCGTGCCGCGTTCGAGGAGGAGTTTATACCCCCACCTCTACGACGTCAACGGGAAAACGAGTTCGTTCAACTCCGGCAGGGCAGTATGACGGTGAAGCAATACTCGGCAGAATTCAACAAACTAGCCAAATTTGCTACCGCTTATCTACCGGATGCATCGAGTCAAGCCAGACGATTCGAAGGAGGGCTACGTCCTGGTATTCACGGACATGTGTCCGTTCCGCAGTATCAGACAATGCGGGAAGTATTAAACCATGCCCTCTCCCTGGAACCGCAGTATCCTCACGTTGCTGCCGGCGCTGTGCAAACTTTCAATCACAAATGCCAAGGCAATGATAGAGGAAACAACGCTGTAAAGCGTCCAAATAACGGCGGTAAACAGCGTGGAGACACTAGCAAGACCTGCAACTTTTGCAGGAAGCCAGGGCATATCGAAAAAGATTGTCGCCGCAAGCTTGGGACTTGTCTCCGTTGCGGCGATCCAGGCCATCAGATTAGCAGCTGTCCGCGTCATCCACCGCAACAACCAGATCAGACTCCGGCTCCTCAGGCAAATCGAGCGGCGCCTCAGCAAGGGCGTAATCAAGCTCAAGGCCGAGTCTACACCATGACACGGGAAGAAGCATTAGCTTCGGATACCGTCGTGTCAGGTACCTTACTTTTTAATAATATACCTGCTCGCGTTCTATTTGATTCAGGTGCAACCCATAGCTTTATTTCTACAAACTTCGCAACGGAGAACAATGTTAAAATGACTCCGTTGTATTTAGATTTAAGCGTTAGCACCCCGTCTGGTACAAAAATTCCTGTCTGTTCAGCATGCCTAGGCGGTTATATCTATATTGGGGAGAGAAAGCTGTCACTTGATGTTTTAGT
This sequence comes from Iris macrosiphon, assembly GCA_036927795.1. NCBI lineage: Eukaryota > Viridiplantae > Streptophyta > Magnoliopsida > Asparagales > Iridaceae > Iris > Iris macrosiphon. Next base: position 88,196,120 of record JAYESA010000004.1, on the reverse strand, counting down.
TCTTGATGTACGGGACTATGATATCATTTTGGGAATGGACTGGCTAGGCGCGTGCGCGGCAACTATTGAGTGTGCAGAGAAGCGAGTCGTTTTCCGTCTGCCCGGAGAAGCCGTGTTCTGTTACACCAGTAGTCCAGCGAACAATGCGACCAGGGCCTGCATGGTGATTTCGGCAAAATCTGCTCGGCGAATGCTCTACACAGGCTGCGAGGGATTCCTAGCATCGGTTCGGGACACACGGCAGGACTACGCAAACGTCGAGTCAACTTCCGTTGAGGCAGAGTTCCCCGATGTGTTCCCGAGCGAACTACCCGGTATGCCGCCAGACCGAGAGATTGAATTCACTATAGACACATTTCCAAATACACAGCCAATTTCAAAGCCTCCGTACAGAATGGCACCTGCAGAGCTGAATGAATTAAAGCGCCAACTCCAGGAACTACTTGATCGCGGGTTCATCCGTCCGAGCGTGTCTCCTTGGGGCGCTCCCGTGCTCTTTGTGAAGAAAAAGGACGGAACTCTACGCCTCTGTATAGACTATAGGGAATTAAACAAAGTCACAATCAGAAACAAATTTCCTCTACCACGGATAGATGACTTGTTTGATCAGTTACAAGGGGCAACGGTGTTTTCTAAAATTGATCTTCGCTCGGGTTACCACCAGCTGAAGATTAAGCCAGAAGACGTGCCCAAGACTGCTTTCAGAACCCGCTACGGCCATTACGAGTTTTTCGTGATGCCGTTTGGACTGATGAATGCTCCTGCTGCATTCATGGATACGATGAACCGTGTCTTTAGGCCCTTCATCGATAAATTCGTGGTGGTGTTTATCGATGACATCTTAGTGTACTCGAAGACTAGGGATGAGCACGCAGGACACCTGCGGATGGTGCTGCAAACCCTTCGAGACCACAAGTTGTATGCCAAATTAAGCAAATCAGAATTTTGGCTGGACAGTATCTCATTTTTGGGGCATATCATCTCCTCGGAAGGCATCTCAGTTGATCCGAAGAAAATAGAAGCAATCACGCAGTGGAAACGACCGGAGTCAGCTAGCGACATCCGAAGTTTCCTTGGTCTGGCAGGGTACTACCGGAGATTTATACAAAATTTCGCTAGGATTGCTTCGCCCTTGACTCAGTTGACACGAAAGGGTGCTAAGTTTACTTGGACAGAGGACTGTGAAGCTTCATTTACGGAGTTAAAGCAGCGCCTCATCTCTGCCCCAATTCTCACTCTGCCGAACGGACCGGATGACTTTAAAATATATAGTGATGCCTCAGGAAAGGGTCTAGGATGTGTCCTGATGCAGCGCGATAAGGTGATAGCCTACGCGTCTAGACAGCTAAAGCCTCACGAGCAGAACTACCCAACGCATGATCTCGAACTTGCCGTGGTAGTGTTTGTATTGAAGCTGTGGCGTCACTATCTTTATGGTGTGCCGTGTGAAATCTATACCGACCATAAGAGCCTGAAATATTTGTACACTCAGAAGGATTTGAACCTTCGGCAGCGGCGATGGCTTGAACTCCTGAGCGACTTCGATCTCACGATCAGATACACACCTGGAAAGGGGAACGTAGTAGCTGACGCGTTGAGTCGAGTATTTGTAGGGAGTTTGGTTATTGATGATAGGCTGCGCCGAGATCTTGAATCACTGGGTATTACACTGAAAATAAGATATAAGAAGTGGGCGCAGGTAGCCCAACTGTGCCTCGAACCCGACTTGTTACATAAAACGAAGGCCGCTCAGAAGGACGACCCGTACCTGCGAAAGATACATGCCCTCATTTTAGCAGGAAAGGCGTCCGACTTTGCGGTGAGCACGGATGGGATGCTTCGAGTGAAGGGAAGTCTGTGCGTTCCGAACGACGCGGCCCTCAGACAAGAGATACTCACGGAAGCCCACTATGCTAGTTATACTTCTCATCCGGGTAGCACAAAGATGTATCGAGATCTTCGTACGACGTTTTGGTGGCACGGCTTAAAAAGGGATGTGGCGCAGTTCGTGTCGCATTGCATGGCTTGTCAACGAGTTAAGGCCGAACACCAGAAACCAGGCGGAGAGCTGCAGAACCTTGCTATTCCGGAGTAGAAATGGGATGATATAACGATGGATTTTATTGTTGGCTTGCCGAGGACGCAACGGGGACATGATGCAGTCTGGGTTATCGTCGATCGACTCACCAAGTCAGCTCACTTTCTGCCTATCAAATCTACTTGGAGTGCCGACCGCCTGGCTCAGATATACCTCAACGAAATCGTCCGACTCCACGGCGTGCCCGTAACCATAGTCTCCGATCGAGATGGTCGATGCATATCATGTTTCTGGGGAAGCCTGCAGTCAGGAATGGGGACAAAGTTGAAATTCAGCTCCGCCTACCATCCACAGACCGATGGCCAAACAGAGCGCGTCAACCAAATCCTCGAAGACATGCTGCAACTCTACGCCTTGGACACGAAGACTAGTTGGGACCTTCATCTACCTCTAGCCGAATTTGCTTACAACAATAGTTATCAATCAAGCATTCAAATGGCGCCGTATGAGACGTTATACGGGCAGAAGTGTAGATCTCCTATCTGTTGGGACGAAGTCGGGGAGCGGCAAGTACTTGGCCCTGAGCTCGTGGAGCAGACCGTCCAGAAGGTTCGGCTGATTCGGGACAGATTAAAGATAGCTCAAAGTCGTCAGAAGAGCTATGCGGATGTTCATCGGAGACCGCTAGAGTTTCAAGTAGGTGACCGGGTATTCCTCAAGGTCTCGCCCATGCGAGGGGTCAGCAGGTTCGGAGCGAAGGGAAAGCTAAGTCCACGATTTGTCGGCCCGTTCAAAATACTAAAGTGGGTTGCTTCAGTTGCTTATCAGATCGCTCTACCACCATCCCTAGCTGACGTACATGATATATTTCATGTTTCCTAACTTAGAAAATATGTGTACGATCCAAGCCACGTGGTAGACCTGGGACAACTGAACCTTCAGCCCGACTTGACGAATGTAGAACAGCCGGTACAAATTTTGGATAGAAAAGAAAAGCTGCTTCGGACCCGTTCGGTTCCTCTAGTGCGCGTGCTTTGGCGGAATCACTCTGTTGAAGAATCTACTTGGGAGCTTGAATCTAATATGAGGGAACGGTTCCCCTCATTATTTCTTAGTGGTAGGTTTTATTCCTTAAGTTTCGGGACGAAACTTTCAATTAGTTGGGTAAGATGTGGTGCCCCGTTCCCCCTATTCGGGGAGCGCGGCTAAGAAATACTAGACGGTATCGTTCGATCGGGATAGATTGAATCAAGAACTCATCCTCGTTATGGATTTGTTTCTTCGGAATCGATTCCCATATTCAGTGGACCGTGCCCCCGGGATCGACTTAGCGGCAGAGTCAGGAGGGACCTCTCCGCTGCATTCTTTGTTGCCTAGTTTTTGCTGTCGCTTGTTGCTTTCGTGCCTTGAGTTGGTTTTCGGATTTGCTTGGGTTTTCTTGTATGGTTTCGATGGATTTCATTGCTTTCGTTCTTAGGACTGCACTTCAATTCTGATAAGGAAAAGAGAGGAAGAAGTACTGATCAGCTGTTCGTGTCAATACAGGTGAACCAGCTGTAGTCGTCGCTCGAGCGGACTCCTAAAGCACTTCTTTCCTTTTCCTTCCAACTACCAAAGTGAGTGGCTACCAACCCGATTAGCTAGCCCTACTTGCTAGTCTTCACATTTAAATCTCGTGTTCGTGCCTTGCCCGATCAAACAATACCAAGTAAATAACTAAAAGATATCAAGATAATAAGGGAATAGACTTGGGAAATATTGTTTGTCAAATGAAACTTGTGAACGGTTACTTACTTATATGGTTGCTCGTTTGAAATGTTCATCATATGCATAAATATAAGTTACAATGTATATTTCTTCTTAGAACTGTGCTATGTATAGAACTCATTTTCAATGCCATAAACTGAACAGATAGGCTATGCAAAAGTAAATCTTGCCCTGTACTGCCCTGCTCCTGATATGCCCTGATTTGCCTCGATTGCTAACTTAGTGTACTGCGTTGATCACGGATAACTTATGCACAAGGTCTTAGTTCCTGCGGACGATCGCTGGGGCACCGGCACCGATCCGATCCGGACGGAACACATGATAGTCGCCTGCTATAGGACGGAATGCCTTGGGACGTCCTGATCTATGCGTCGCACGGCACTCCGTACTGAGACTAGCCCGTCCATTATGGCAACGTGCCAGTGATCCCCCTTGTATATTTAAACCTGTTGCTACTAACTTGTGTCTTCTTGACAGGGAAGGCAAGGTAAGTATTATGCAGGTGGTTCAGACGGGCAGGTAAATGTCACCGAACGGTGGCGAGTTATTTCAACGATTCTATATATATGTCTTGCTGTAAAATAAACTAAGGCAAGATAGAAACCCACAAATATGCATGCTTCATTAAAACAACGTGTTGATTGGTATAGTTGGGATAGCTTGCCTTCACCAGTACGTTTCGATGTACTGACCCTCGTTGAAACAGGTTCCCCGCGCTAAGGAGAGCCGAGCGAGGAGCAGGAGACAAACCCCCAATCCAGTCCAGCTGTAGGCATGCCTCGACCGTGCCACCTTAGAAGCATTTTGAAGAAGAAGCCTTTTGAAGAAGAAGCTAGCCACCAAGCAACCATGCAACTTCGTGGCAAAGCAGTCGTTCCGACCCAAGGTCTTATATTTTGAGTATAGTAAGGATGTAATGTACAGGACTGCTATCTCATTTTGTGTCAACACTTTTGTAAGTCCATAGAGGCAATCCTTATGACTCAGTTCAAGGAGTTTGTAATAGATGTTCATATTATCAATAAAAAGAGAACTTTCCCATGTTTCAATATGTGTTTCAATTATCTGCGTACTCTGAATATGTGCTCGCTATGCGAAACAAAAATACTGAGCCTTGTGCGGTGCGCAACCGTGGCCCGCACGGCGGTCACGCTCGGGGGACGACTAACGATTCCACGGGATCGGGGCATGACACACAGTGTCCTAGGGTCGTATAATACATACATATATAGTCACAACTATTATTTAGCATTTAATTACATATATAACCATATGATTATATAATAATATAACCAGTAATTTATTTACATAACTATTTGAATACATATATTAAATATGTACATAAATATATATACCAATTAATAGCATGCTAATGAATAACTAAATATACATATACTAGATATATTTATATATTCCAAACTGAATAATATCCGCGTACGCGTACGTGCACGAACGCGAGTTGGGCTTACCGACTCAGGGTCCGATATCCGCTAACTGTGGTACAATAATACTAATGTTCTACTGGCACACACACGAACACATATAAAAAGGAGAAGACGGACAGGTTCGTACCTCGGGGTACGTGTACGGGTACGATGTAAGGTTTGTCGATAATGAGATGACGATGATGCGATGATGATAACGGGATGATGATGATGACGAAGTTGATGAGATAACGATGAGGTGATGATGATGATGATCACGACGATGATGGGATGACGATGATGCGATGATGATGGGATGATGATGAGTTGTAGTGATAATAAAGATGATGATGATAATAGAAGATGGTGATGATGATGACATTGGCCATGGTGGTAATATTAATGATCATGCTGATGGAGATGGTGTCCGCCGGAGTTCAGCCAGGGGGGAGGTCCGACAAGGAGGAGGAGGACAGGGCACAGGGAGGCTCGGGTGATGGCAGTGGTGAAGTTGATGATGATGATGGTGGCTGGGAGCAGGAAGAGATGGAGGTCGGGGTAGTTTATGATAGGGGAATCCCGACGGGTCGAAAGAAGTCGGAGAAGAGGGAAGTACTGGTGGTAGTGTACGTAGGAGGTCGAGGGTGACGATAATGGGGTGTTCGGCGGAGGCATTCGACAAGGGAAGAGAGAGGAGGAGCGGAGGAGGCAATGGTGGTGGTGTTGATTCGTGCAGCGGGGGAGGGGGAGCTCGGCTGTGGTGGTTATGGAGGTCTAGCCGGAGACGGCTGGAGTCCGGTGGGGAGGGGTGGTGCTCTGCGGGAAAGGAGGAGGAGGACTCGACTGCTCGGGGTGGAGGAGTTCAGCGGCCGTGGGCTCCGGGGTGCTCGATGCCGGCGGCTGCGGGCAGAATACAGCGTGGTGTGCAAAGGGAGGTGCGGCGCTGCTCTCAGGCGAGAACTCCGGCGAGGTCAGGGTGGCCGAAGTCGGCTGCAGGGAGGAGGAGGAAGAGGGTGAACAGGGAGAGAAGGGGGTCGGCTAGGAGTTGGGTTAGGGTGATTTAGGTTTTAGGTAAAAAAAGAAATCAAGGTATATTTATATGTAAAGAGGTGGAATTTTGAGGTTGACCTAGGGTTTGATGTTTGACCTAGGGTTTGGGCTTGGTCAACATTCCTTGTAGTGGGCCTTGGGCTTACATGGGGGTGTTTGAAGGGTTAGGATTTACATGGTTTAAAATACAAGGATAGATTTAAATGGGGGCGATGTTTGTGCGTTGCACATTCCGAAAAACTACGAAAAATTCATATGGAAGGAAAAAATGGATTTCTTCATATATTGTCCAATGGTATGGACACCTTAATACATTTTTGCATAAAAATGCCCAACAATTAGGAAATTGCACAAAAATAGAAATTAGATTTAAATTAATTAAAATCAATGCGCACAGTGTTTTCGAATTAATTAGAAGTACATGGGATAACATTAAGTGGGACACAAGGGTCATGGACATGGAGGGCTCAGGATGGAATATTATCAAAATTGGGTTGCACGAAACGGTCAAGGTCATGTCTCCAATTTCGATTGGAACGCACAAGAATACAAGTTAGAATTAATTTAGAATTAAATGCAATCGTCTGCGACGAATATTATGCGACTAAAATGTAGCACAAGAGAGCATAATTATAAGTTACACAAAGGTCAGGATAGTGGGCGGGCATATCTAGGACAAGGGTGTAAAGTTGGTAGGAAGGCAATGGCTAGTGTAGTGCTCCAATTATCGAAACAACGATAAGGTGCCCTATGTGACATAAATATTGTAGAATTAAATAAAAATACCGTGTCCTATTTTCAATTGGATACAAACCATCTCCTAATTTCACTATCTAAGCCAAGTAGGCCTAATTTTGGGTGAGGGGATTTACAATCTACCCAACTTAAAACAATTTCGTCCTCGAAATTAAACTAGGGTAGGGTTTCTCTATCTAATCTTACTTGATCACTATCTAAAAGAATTCTCCTCAAGTTAACAATGTGATTTCTACCCAACTTAGAATTTACCCATCTATCACATAAGGCTATACATCTAAAAAAACTATTCCTCGAATCATTTAATCATATTATTCAATCCTCCGAAGTTTTTAACACCCAAATATATCATATATGATACGCCCTTAATTACGAAAGATAAATATCAAGTATTGTGATTGGCCTATGGGGTATATCTAGTACTCTCTGTATATCATACTTATACTATGCATGAGGTTTCGTCCTTCTAAAATAAGGAAGGACGGAAAACAATAATGACGAGTTCAAGGGGGAGGTAATAGACTAGAAGTATGAGGATCAAGGCGTTTAATGAATTCAAAAGGAATTGTCAAGGCAGTTGTGGATTAAAATCTATTTTGGTAATTCTTATTCACATGCTCGTGTCGGTATAGTTATGTAACTGATACGATATGCTTAGACATATCTAGAGGGCAAGTACATTCGTCTACTAATCACTACATATCTCAATCCACGTAAAGTAGTTATACCAAGGGCGAACCAAGCGCACTAAGGTTAGCTAGACCTTAATACATTGATTCTAAAATGTATTAATGTATGCATCCACTAATACATATATCATGAACAAGCTCGATAAAAGACTAAGCTTGCAAAACTAGGCTATAAAATAGCAGCATAAGTCAAGGTAGTATATAAAATATAAATGCGCTAGATCATGATGAAAGAAGGTACATAATAATTCAAGTTCACAAGAAGTTAAGACTCTACAGTCTCTACAGTTGTCATACTAACTCCTTGTCTAAGTCGTTAGTCGACCAAATAGGGTATGGGCTTCTAGGTTCTTATAATCTGGATAAACATATCCTCTTATGCTAGCATACAGTTAATATCATTCAGTTACACTTCAATAATATGTCAAGGGGACTAGGTGTTACTAGGTTGTGAGGTATACTACCCAACTTAAAAGAATTAAACTAATACTGTGACGGTCTTAAGGGGATCCTACAAAATAACCTTGCTTATGTAAACAAAGCAAAAACTTTTATTAGGGTATATGAGGAAAGATCTTGGTACTCATTAAGGTCTCCTATTGCATTATATAGGTAAGGGTCACCTTAAGTCTTAGTCATAGTGCTCATAGAACATGTGTCAATAGTAAGAATAGAAAAGTTACTGGCCTTCAAGGGAAAGGAGATATAACTTGTATCGAGGTGTGGTACAAGTTACGCGATTTAAAAACTAAGGAATAATCATCAGGTCGCAATCTACAAGAATAACTTAAACTGTCAAGTTCTAATTACCAATCACATAATTCAAAATTTAAGAGTACAACCATAACCTTAGCATCTATATATCCTAACATAGAATAAATCACTTGGTCTATAATCATAGGTGTCAGGTGGCACGAGTTAAAAGATGAAGAAAAATATAATTTAGTCGTCGCGTAATTAGCGAACGTTAAGGTCTCAGAGGAACAATATATAAAATTAAAACAGAGGGCTCTAGGTAGCATCATGGTTTTCTAAGGGGGGTGGTATGCTAATTGCTATGTTTGAGGTATGATCAAGAAAAAAATGTAAATTACATTTCTCTTGGCTTCCTAAGGTACTGTCTGCTAATAATAAGGCAATGATCTAAGTTAGTTCTCCAATACTATCTAATTATGAAGGTTAGGTTCAGTCCTAATATTAAATTTTGGTTTTCTATTGGTTCCTCAATACTAGGGTAAAATATTATGGTAAAATTTCTAGCTAACTCTATTAGTGTCTATACTACTCTCAAGTCCTCATAATACATCAAGGGGTAATGGTAAACCAATCTATAGATAAGGAATTCTAGGGTTCACTAAATATTCTAAACTTAGTGGTGTGTCAACACTCTAGTTGTACTCTTAATAGGAAGGTTACCCTACTTATCATCTAACAATAGGGACTTCTATATTCTAGGAGGGGGCTATACTCAAGGAATTATCAGGGAAGCACATGAATTAAGCAGGATACAATTATTCGAATAGAATGGACTGGAAGGAGAGCGAATCATAGTCAATTATGGATGAGATCCTATACTCTATTCCTAGGTGCAGGCTTGTTCGGTACAGTAACATAACCGAGATAATATGTTCTCGACCTGCATGGGCCACCATATTGTCATTGGGTCTAATAGATCTAATTGAAATTTGATTGCTTGTTTGTGACTAGTGTCGTGTCCACAATTGAATATGTGTAGGCCGTATCTCGTCAATTTGACGAAACAGATTGATTTTGGGGGTTTTCTCCTACACGGGGCCTTGTGCATATCACATTATGATACAGACACGTAGATACTCTAATTATTATTCATATTGTTTATAATTATTATATTAAACTTGCTCGTGTTCATAATTATTCGTATTGTTCATAATTATTATATTAGACTTGCTAGTATATGTGTGTGTCTATATGTGTGTATATATATATATATATATATATATATATATATATATATATATATATATATATATATATATATATATATATGTACTTGTATGTATATGTGTATCTATATGTGTATATATATATATATATGTACTTGTATCTATGTATCGTATACATTGTTAGTATTAAATAGATTAGTAGCTATATGTTAGTATTTAGTTAGAGTATCATAACTAGTTAGTTAGGCATTAGTATTAGTTACTATTAGTTCTAATTACCTTGAAGTATTACCAAGGTATTAAGTTTAGAATACTAAGGTATTAGAACACATGTTAAGGTAATATTGGGTATCAAGATACTCAATATTAATAGAAAGGTATATGGTAAGTAGCTATATGTAGTATTATATATATATATATATATATATATATATATATATATATATATATATATATATATATATGTGTGTGTGTGTGTGTGTGTGTGTGTGTGTGTGTGTGTGTTGTTACTATTAGGTATTTAGTAGTATGTAATAGTTTAGTATGTTAGTTATAGTGTTGGGTAGTGAGCTATATATTAGATTTGAATTACCTTGGGATACCAAGGTAATGTCAAGGTATTGAGGGATACTCAAGGTATTGGGTAATGGGTTGGTTTAGTCTAGTTGGTTACTATAGTAGTTAGTTAGTTAGATATGTTTGTTTATGTAGATAGTTAGATATGTAAACTAGTATATATATATATATATATATATATATATATATATATATATATATATATATATATATATATATATATATATATATATATATATATATATATATATGTTATGATTGATAGTTAGTCTCATATACTAATAGGTAGTGTATCTTGATAGTTAGTTATATTAGCTATACATATCTATGTATGTTAGTATTATAGTTAGTTCTATGTTATATTGAGATGTATATATTAGTGTTAGTTATAGCTAGTATTAGTTTGGGGTTTTATATATCTATTGGTATTAATTATATGTTGAGTTTTGGGTTACCTCGGGATACAAAGGTATTACCAAGGTATTGGGCCGATATCCAAGGTATTGAGTTTGGGTATCGAGATAGGTGCGATACGCATCGGTGCAAGGCCAATGTATCCTAAATTCCTTGTTTTAATATAGAATTAAGTATAATGACTTGTATATATATCTAAAATACTATTTTCATATAAATAAACTTGCGTATCTTAGGATACGACTTTTTAAATGCCTTTTAGTATCTTAGCTTAGATTGTATAGCATAGTTTCATAGGGTTTTGATTTAGTGATTTAGTTTTAGACTCTTGCAACCTAGATTTCATCGGTTTGACCTAGAAATGGCTTTATGACTTAGAATTGCATCAACTTAACTTATTTCCATTTTAGAACCTTGTATTGATGCAATATACCATATATAGGTTGTGTGGCACCAGCTTGGGCATCGAGAGACACACCTTGCTCAGGACTTCAGGTGAGTACATTTTTTTGGTAGTTTTTAATTCATAATATTGTATATATGCATGTTCTAGAATTTTATACTTGATCCCGACACAGTGATTTCACGGACTGGTACTATATGTATCTTGTCAGGAGATGTTATCCCCTACCGTGTTCAGCGGGTACTAATATACATTATATCTCATCGTGTATACTGGGTATTGATGATACTTCGTGTTCACACACTGCTCATGTTCAGTATGCTTATTCGTGTACACCCTCCTCTCGTGTTCGGTGGTTATGATATTCGTGTACACCCACTGCTCGTGTTCAGTAGTTATATTTCGTGTTCGTAGCGTGTCGTGATTGGATCCATCGGTATTAGTTGGGGTGGGAGAGTAGGAGTTGATTATATGATCAAAGCCCCATTGTTACATCGTGTACATTCTGGTTACAAACCTCACTTGTAATCCGTCTTACTTGATCATGTTCACCCAACCCGATCGCATATTGAACTTGTATTGTGAGGCATATTAGCTAGTTTAGATTGCAGTTATTTTATCATATTGTTGATATTCATATTGTTGTTCTATATTCTCGTACATTACTTGTATATCTATTGTCATCATCATTCATATATTTAGTGATCTTGTATTTCATTTCTATATCTGTTTATATGCTCGATTATGCTATTGAAACTGCTTTCAGAGGTATGTACTTCGCTCCAATCCTGACTGGATATATTTTTTCCAGATGATTGGCTTGTAGAGCAGTGTCCCACATTTTACGGTCCACAGGACGGTGTATCTTTAGAGGATCCTTTGGTAGACCATGAAGGCTTAGTTGCAAAGCTCGATGAGGTCTAGTTTATTTGTGTTGGACTTATATTATATTATATTATTGAGATTCTTTGGGTTGTATATTATTTCAGATTGTGGTTTATTTCTTATTCCTTCCTTCGCTATTCCATTCGTGCTTATCTTCCTTAGTTTGCATTATGATTGAGTTTAGTTATATTGTGAGATACCATTTTGTTCCTCCATTTGGAGTTGAGATGATTGACAGATACCATATTATATTGTTGAGATGCTAGATAGTTAGAAATGACCCAAACAACGTTCTACCGCCGATTCTGCGGCGTAGGCTGGACGTACCCACGTACTCGTGCCCGAATATCCGGGTGTGGGTCGTGACAACAAGGTAAGTCTAAATACTAGCACATGGATAACATACACATGGATAACATGCACATAGGTAATATAAAAAGCAATATCTCATGACGGGAATCCAAATATACCAATCTATGTACCATCGTGTCAAAAATCAAGTACAACATCACTAAAATATGTATCATAGTAATCATCAAGTAAAGGAAACTATCATAAAATGTACTCGCCTGAGGTCATGTGCTGAATATCAAACAGTGTCTGAAATGGTGCCCCGAAGAAAAATATTTCTTTCATTGATAATGTATATCAATTACATAGGTTCTGACTGTCACTACCATATTTTCTAGGAAATGATATTTTAGTCATTTGGTAATTAATTAAATATTGTGCATGTTAAATTTTATTTATTGTATTATTTATTTATTATTAGCATGTTAGATTTATTTTTGGACTTGTGTTAGTGGACCAACTAGTTTAGTTTAGACTCATGGACCAACATTTAATTCTAGTTAAAATTGAGCCCAATAATTAGAAGCCCAATTATTAGGAGGATGATTAATTATGTTAAACCCATTAGACTAGAAGGTTTTCTCCTTAATTAATTTCTTCATGAGAGGCCCCAAGGGATATTTTAGACTTTACGTAGTAACTTGAGGGAGGGGGCAAGTGAGGCCTATATAAATGGGATAAAAACTTTCTCTCTCTTTATTTTTTTATTCCAAATCTAGATCTAGAAAATTTTCTCAACCAAATTCCTACCAAATTTCCACCCAATTGTTTTCCAAATCACCATTGGAGGCTATTAGAGCAAGGATCAACAAGGAGGAAGTATGGATCTACAAAGAGGAGCAAGGATCTACAAGTTGGAGGCCAATTTCACCAATTTTGGAGGTTTCATTGAAAATCCATCTCCTAATAGGTATAATTCAGTTTTTTCCCTTAATTTAGGTTCTAAATCTGAGATTTAACTATGAAAAATCAACCTATATGCATAGACTACCCATAGGTTTTGGTTTTGTGTTCATAGGAGGCCTATTGAGAAAGTTATGGTACTTTTTGTGTCAATTTTTGGGGAATTCCGAAATTGACATTTGTTGTGTGTGTCAATTGGTCATATAGATCAATTTGGCATGTGCTTGTGTGTTTGGGACTAGTGTCGTATCCACAATTGGGTACGTGTAGGTCGTATCCCATTAATTTGGTGATACGTGTTAATTTGGAGATTTTTTCTCCGACACGGGACTTTGAGCATGTCACATTTTGACACGG
>JAYESA010000004.1:88110085-88180085 GCA_036927795.1 Iris macrosiphon | reverse complement strand
TTAGCTCCATTCCTGACTGGAAAATATTTTTTAGAGGATCCGAGAGATTGGTGTCCGGCATACTATGGACTTCGACTTATAAATGGTGTAGACTTGGATCCACTAGTTCTGGAGTGATTGTCGGGAGGTTTATTCGGATCATTAGTTTTTATAGTTAGTCTCTTTAGCATTTTGGTACCGGATTTATTTTCGGCATAGAGTATGAGATTGGATATTGTTTCTATTATTATTTATATATATTGAATGGATAGTTATATTAGACTTCCTTGATATCTTCTCGTGCTTTAGAATGTGATTGAGTTTTGTGTTGAGATTTTATTGGCAGACTTCATATTATTGTGAGATTTTAAATAGTATAGTAGACCAAGACAGCGTTCTACCGCCGATTCTACGGCGTAGGTTGGGCGTTGTTTTCGACTTGCATCCCTACATCGGGTGCGGGTCGTGACACATTTTTAGTGGTGGCCCATACAGGTCAGGTTTCGCAAGTTTTGCGATGTCGTGGTAGTGCGACAACTTAGTTGTACTACTGCATGCCTGCGATAGGATATAGGACATAGGACATTAGGATGAGAGAGGAAACTCAATCACAAATCTCTTGAGCGATTCCTGGGATGACCCTTGAGAATCTTATTACAATTCCCATTTCAAATCTTTTCTCTTATTTCTGTTTGCTCTCACTTGTTGTTGTTAAAATTAATTCTTGGTGATCTATTGTTGAATTTGATTCTTGGTGATCGGATGATTCAAAACTCTTGGTGTTCATTATTTAGTTTGTTTTATGTCGAGAGAAATTTTATGGACTAAGTTACGGTATCATCTGATGACATATGTTGATGAGGACAGTGAGAAAGGTAAAACGTCTACTTTGGTTATGGAGCCTAGAGTTTATCGCAGCCATATTAGCTAGCGTAGCAAAAAATGTAGGGACCTGACTTCGGAATGTACATATCTTAGTTATGAAATTTAGAGTTTCTCGTAGCCATACCGGTTGGCGTGGTGAGGATTCTAGATAACATGATTATAGAGTTGCATACCCTAGTTATGGAATCTATCGTTTATCGCAGCTATGTTTACTGGCGTGGCGATGATTCTGAGTGTCATGATTTCGGACAGACGTGTATGATTATCAGATTATATCTTAAATTGGTTCTTAAAGTATCATCTCAATACTTATTCATTTCTGTTATTGTAGAACTTTGTTCCATCATTTTTTAGCTAAGCAGTAGAGATACCTTCAGTTCTCTAGTTCCTTATAGAGCTCATTTCTATTAGAGTCCTTGTTAGTATGATAATTAGTGAGTTACAATTAGGTCTGTATCTTGAGTATTAGTATTGACTATTGAGAGTGTGACTTATGAGTCTATAAGTGGTTCTTGGTTAGGCATGTGAGCAATAGGCATAAATCTAGGGATAACCCATAGCATAGTACTTTATAGCATTAGTTCTATGATAGGTGTAATTATAAGTTAGTAGTTACTATAGGTAGAAGAGGGAGTAGAGAATATCAGTAGTGGTTCCATGAGTTAGTATCAAAGTCAGCATACCAATTTAGGATAATCATGCATTCATGTAGTTGGGTGATCCATGTAACAATTAAGTATCAAGAAAATTGTGTTGGAAATCAATGAAGTATGATATTCAAATTGGTGGTTGATACTTGGGTGTGTCAAGAGTATAGATATGTATATGCATCAAGAGTATCAATGAGTCTGCCATAGTGGAAGGGTACCCATAAGTGTATGGGAGAGCATGAGGGAATAATAATACATTGTGCTAAAGTAGTAAGACTTGTGTTAAGATAAAGTAAAGCATTACTGTGAGTAGATAGGAGTGTACCAGTATATGATTAGTGATGGGTATCTCACCTAATATTGAGGCTAGTGATGTGTTGGAAGCAATAGGTGGGAGAAGTATCGAGAAATTGTGTGCAGGATGTATAGTGGATGATAAGTGTCAGCGTGGAAGTTCATGAGTATCAGAAAGTGAAAGCTTGAGTGTTAATATTATGTCATGGGTTGAGAAATATCAAGATTGGTCATAGAAGATATATAGTGCATCACTGATTTGCATATCCGTCTGTAAGGTTTAAGGAGAGATACATATACATCAATAGAGATATGGAATCATATGTCGAACTTTGAGAGTGAAGTAAAATGTGTGTATTATAGAAGTTAATAACTAGTGCATTGGATGCAAGTGATCATGATTTTCAGTGAGTATTATGAGGTGATCTAATGATGAAGCTAGTACCCTAGAACCTTAAGGACATATGTTGTGTAGTTAGGAAGCTAGTGTTATTATATCAAGAGTGCTAGTGTTTCTATATCAGGGATTAGCTGAGTAATGTGCTAGTAACAGTAAGTATATTGTGTAATGACATTGGATTGGTGTATCAGTTAATATAGATAAAAAGATATTTGGGAGTAATAGTACAAGTGATCCAAGCAGTAGAGGAGGGAGACAATATATATAGAGAAGTAAGTTTAGTAGGTATAGTACCTTGCCAATTTTGAGTATAGAGGTCTTATGTATCAGAGAATAGTCCGAGGGGTATAAGGATACCAGTAAGATGTCATGGTGTTGTAATGGCTAGAAGGTAATTATGTATGTATTGTGATACTAATGTACAGATGAGAAGCTTAAGATAATTAAACAAATGTTAGAGAATCAGTTGCACCAAGTATCTGATAGAAAGAGATACCCTAGTAACAAGAAACAAAGTACCTCAAGTATTATAAAAGTTTAGGCAAGCATTTTAGTGACTAATATAATAATATAGAGGAGAGACATGAGTAACTTGGTATACGGGTATCATCAAAATGCATATGAGAGCTGATGCCTTGTGTAGACAGTAACAATATTTAAGTAAGGTATCCTATAGGGAGTGATAAGTTGGACGAGGGTGTGCTAATAAAATACATGATTGAAAAGGTATAGAAGTATTTCTTGCAAGAGAATGATTGAGAAATTTTGGTGATTGAAACAGAACAAGGGGTAGTATCTTGAATAGTATCCTAAGTAGCAAGTGCCAATGAGCTAAGCATGTCCATGACCTAGAATTAGAGTATATCACTAGTATTTAGTAACCCTCAGTATTAAGAATATCTTGACAAGATTGATGATTAATAGTGTCTGATGGAATAGGCCACATGAGGCATAACAGATTACCTTACCAGTAAAGAAAGATATCTCAGCAGGGCAGAGACTGATTTCATGATAGTTAGAGACTATATCCAAGTATAATTTCTCTTTCAGTAGAATGATATGATTGTATGTTATAGGATATATACTATTTAGACTATGATTGATGGGATTTGACCATAGTAAGATTTGTATGAATAGAATATGACTGGCCAAAAGAGAGGGGTGAGAGTTTTAATTTCGAGGACAAAATTCTTCTAAGGGGGTAGATTTGTCACTACCATATTTTCTAGGAAAGGATATTTTAGTCATTTGATAATTAATTAAATATTGTGCATGTTAAATTTTATTTATTGTATTATTTATTTATTATTAGCATGTTAGATTTATTTTTGGACTGGTGTTAGTGGACCAACTAGTTTAGTTTAGACTCATGGACCAACATTTAATTCTAGTTAGAATTGAGCCCAATAATTAGAAGCCTAATTATTAGGAGGATGATTAATTATGTTAAACCCATTAGGCTAGAAGCTTTCCTCCTTAATTAATTTCTTCATGAGAGGTCCCAAGGGGTATTTTAGACTTTACATAGTAGCTTGAGGGAGGGGGCAAGTGAGGCATATATAAATGGGATAAAAACTTTCTCTCTCTTCATTTTTCATTCCAAATTTAGATCTAGAAAATTTTCTCAACCAAATTTCCACCCAATTATTTTCCAAATCACCATTGGAGGCTATTAGAGCAAGGATCTACAAGGAGGAAGCATGGATCTATAAAGAGGAGCAAGGATCTACAAGTTGGAGGCCAATTTCACCAATTTTGGAGGTTTCATTGGGAATCCATCTCCCAATAGGTATAATTCAGTTTTTTTTCCTTAATTTAGGTTCTAAATCTGAGATTTAACCATGGAAAATCAACCCATATGCATAGACTACCCATAGGTTTTGGTTTTGTGTTCATAGGAGGCCTATTGAGAAAGTTATGGTACTTTTTGTGTCAATTTTTGAAAAATTCCGAAATTGACATTTGTTGTGTGTGTCAATTGGTCCTATAGATCAATTTGGCATGTGCTTGTGTGTTTGGGGCTAGTGTCGTATCCATAATTTGGTACGTGTAGGTTGTATTCCATTAATTTGGTGATACGTGTTAATTTGGAGATTTTTCCTCCGACACGGGACTTTGAGCATATCACATTTTGACACGGACACGTAGATTTATATTTGACTCTTCGTATTATTCATAAATAATATATATGACTTGTTTGTGTCCTTTGGGGTACGTTTGGATGTGTGGTGGACTCGTGTCGCATGCGTATCCTAAATCTAGTGGGATACGGGGTGATACGGTCTATGTATGTGCAATTTAATTGTAGATCTAATTCTTTTGTGTTCTTATTTCATAGAAAAGTATAATTATATATATATAATATTGTGTATATATATTATACCTATGCATATACTATATTTAATAGTATATACATATATATAATATTGTGTAGATCTAATTTAATAGTATATATATATAATATTGTGTATATATATTTATGTAATTTTGTGTCTTAGATCTATGTACCTATGCATATACTATATGTGTATATTTATTATGTAGCTATTTTTCTACATGTAGATATATATTTATAAGTGGTAGTATATGTATATATAATATAGTAGATATATTTATATGTGGTTATATATATAGTTATATTATATATTGTTATGTATTTATATAGTGTATAATTTTATATACGTATACATATATGTATAGTTATATATACATATTAATATGTATGTGTGTGTATGTTACTATGTGGTATTTTATACAATTTACTATGTATAAGTGTATGTATAGTTATATATATAGTTATATATATATATTGTTTAAATATATATTATGGATTATATGTATTTAAATATATATTGTATAAATATATATTGTGGGTTATATATATGTATTTAAATATATATTATATAAATATATATGGTGGGTTATATATATGTATTTAAATATATATATGGTGGGTTATATATATCTTTTAGCATTTGTAATTATAATTTATATATATAATATTACTTTATTATAGATATGTGATATTTACCTATTGTTTGCGTATCCTGAGATACGGTATCTTAGTATCCTAAGTTGTAGCTTGTATGGCCTAGATTCATAGTGTGTGAGCCCAATATCTTTGAGTTAGACTCATGCAACCTAGAAATAGGTAGTTGACCATAGTTTGACTATAGTTCGACCGGTTTGACTTGACCTAGTTTGACTTTTGACTTAGAAATGACTTTATGACCTAGAAGTTGACTAGTTTAACTTATTTTCTTCCAGATCCTTGTATTAATGAAATATTCCATATATAGGTTTGTGTGACACCAGTTCGGATAGTTTGACATTCATTGCTCTGGACCGCATGCGAGTATATTTCTCTGATTGTTTTTAATTCATAATATTGTATATATGTATGTTCTAGAATTGTATATATTGATTCCGACACAGTGATTTCACGGACTGATACTATATGGATCCCGTCATGAGATGTTATCCCCTACCGTGTTCAGCGGGTACTCGTGTACATTGTATCTCATCGTGTATACTGGGTATTGATGTTACTTCATCTTCACACACTGCTCGTGTTCAGTGTGCTTATTCGTGTACACCCACCGCTCGTGTTCGGTGGTTATGATATTCGTGTACACCCACTGCTCGTGACAGTGGTTATATTTTCGTGTTCGTAGCGTGTCGTGATTGGATCCATCGGTATTAGTTGGGGGTGGGAGAGTTGGAGTTGATTATGTGATCAAAGCCATTGTTACAAATCGTGTACATTCTGATTACATACTTCACTTGTAATCCGTCTTACCTGATCATGTTCACCCAACCCGATCACATAATGAACTCGTATTCTAAGGCACATTAGATAGTTTAGATTGCAGTTTACTTCATCATATTGTGATATTCATATTGTTGATCTATATATTCTCGTACATTACCTGTATATATCTTGTTCATCATTCATATGTTCAGTGATATTGTAGTTTATTTCTATATCTGTTTATATGCTCGATTATGTTATTGGAACTGCTTTCAAAGGTATGTACTTCGTTCCATTCCGGACTGGAAAATATTTTTCAGAGGATCCGGGAGATTGGTGTCCGGCATACTATGGACTTCGACTTATAGATGGTGCAGACTTGGATCCACTAGTTCTAGAGTGATTGCCGGGAGGTTTATTCGGATCATTAGTTTTCATAGTTAGTCTCTTTAGCATTTTGGTACCGGATTTGTTTTCGGCATAGAGTATGAGATTGGATATTGTTTCTATTATTATTTATATATATTGAATGGATAGTTATATTAGACTTCCTTGATATCTTCTCGTGCTTTAGAATGTGATTGAGTTTTGTGTTGAGATTTTATTGGCAGACTTCATATTATTGTGAGATTTTAGATAGTATAGTAGACCAAGACAACGTTCTACCGCCGATTCTACGGCGTAGGCTGGGCGTTGTTTTCGACTTACATCCCTACATCGGGTGCAGGTCGTGACACTGACTACAAGTAAAGGGTGTCGCACAGGCTTACAACTTGAACACAAAATGAGATATATCGTTCCATACATCATATCTCTTTATCAGAAGCAAAAGATATAAACACCTTCAACATGATTCTCCAACTGCAACAAGAAGCTTCAAAAGTTATGTGCACAAGTTTTGGTTGATGGACGAGTCAGGCCTTCAGCTCCTCGCTACATCTCCTTGGTTAGCAGAACCTGTGGAGATGTAGGTCAGCACATTGGAATGCACTGGTGAGGGCGAATTAACCCAACTCACCGAATCAACAAGTATTCATGTGAAAACAAACAATATTACTAATGTGATCTTTATTTCTTGCTTTAGTTCAATTTATAGAGAATATGATAGGAAAGTAACAACATAATAATGTGCATCACCAATAGGGTGATTTCTTTCCCAAGGCTGACTTATCTTCCATGCACAAATCTTATCATGTTCTTCCATGTGGACTAGACTTTGTTAGCTTAACTGTTAAAATATACGAGGGTCACTAATACGACAATCATCCTGTACTACAACCTAGTTAGGCGACGATCCTTTCAGTGCGGGTAGCGAGCCCCACTGAGAGTTTTCAAATCACCCATGCTAGTTCGCTAGCACAACTATCCCTATCCCCCAGGCCGATTCGGTCCTAGTGCCCCGGTGATCGTTCAAGGAACCATACCCTTGTGCACAAGTTGTTCGTGGCCATGCAATGTCTAAACTAAGTTAATAAACATAGCATGCAAGACAATAAAATATGAATATCGATACACAACAATTTCTAATAGCATAGTTCAACTGCCACAAGTTATCATATTGCAAAATCTATACTACTTTGTTGTAACATTTATGAGTGAATCCATTTCTATCTATAATAGCTACGTGATATACATTCATATGTGACAAGCAAGCAATATTACCCTATATTCTATGTACTAAGTGACAAGCAACCAGTATTCAAGAGCTACTCTCTTTTATCTGGATTTTTTTTTTAACATATCGTTGATCAAAGTATGCAACAAGAGAGTCATTTTGTTTAGATGTGAAGACAAGGAGAGAAGGGTCAATGTCACTCCCAGTTAGAGAAATTAATCCTTGATTGACGTAAGGTATCAACTTGAAAATATTCAAAAATTAAGGGTAGTGATTGATATGATATTAAAGTTTATGATATCAAATTGAAAAACTTGAATGGTTGAGGTTATCAAATTGAAATTAAGCTTAAATTAAGGCTTTTTATAAGGGCACTGCCAATTTTACTTGGGGCTAGCCCAGGATTGGGGCTAGCCCACTATAGAGCAAACCTTACTCATACTAGCCCAAGTTTTTACTTGGGGCTAGCCCAGCATTTGAAAACATCCCTCCCCTTCTCTCATTCTGGAAACCTAGCTCCCCCCCCCCGACCGGTGCTTTCCCCCCTCCCGCCGACCCCCTCCCGCCGGCCGTTCTCCGTTGTCCTCCTCCTCCTTGTCGATGGCTCCCAAAGTCTCGAAAGTACCAAGGTAGAAATCATCATTCTCCTTGTGCTATTGTATTTGAAAAAATGTCCAAAATTTTTAAGAAATCCTCTTGCATGTTGAAATTTTTTGAGTTATTTTCTTTCAAATGAGGGCATACTAGTCCTTGGCGGAGTCTAGGATGTAGTTTAGACATAGAAGTCATTTGGAACATGAATTTAGGGCGTAGAATGTCGAGACTGCTCGACATTGTCGAGCAGTATCGAGCGGGACTGTAGAATTTCCTACAGTCCCATATATTTTTAGGACTGTAGGAAATTCGACAGTCCTATATATATATAGGACTGTCGAATTTCCTACAGTCCTAAATATATATGGGACTGTAGGAAATTCAACAGTCCTAAAAGATTAGGACTGTTGAAAAATCTGCAGTCCTGTATACTTACAGGACTGTAGAAATGGCTACAGTCCTAAAAAAATTCAATTATTATGTTCAAATATATATTAATTTTTGTCTGTATATATTAATTTTTGTCTTATAGTCATGCCCCTGGAAAGGACACTGTGGATGAAGAAATGAGAAGACGCCCTACTGCGTCGATGCGTAAGGAACGCACAGTTTCCAAGGCGTGACTATCCGCGAGGCCGAGGCACGCCCTGAAGTGAGGATACGTCCATTGACGAAGAAGATTGCCACAAAGAGACGTGCTCCTCCTAGTTCTTCCGGCTCTTCTTCCTCCTCCGATGAGGACATGCCAAATGTTCCAAATCGGCCTACTGATGGTTCAGGACCTTCTCAGCCTGCAGATAGTCCTGTCGAGAGACCTTCTCAGCCTACTGATGGTTCGGGACCTTCTGAGCAGGCAGATAGTCCAGGCGACACTCGTCCAAACGGTTGCTCTATGTTACCGTCGATCGAAAACCATATTGCATACCAAATATGGAACAATCCGGTAAGTACATTACGTTATGATACATTTATATATAGTTGTAAGTTCAAAGTTTATTTTACATAGAGGTTTAATTTCATCCAATTGTTGACTTTTCAGGAGAGTGGTCGTATGTTGACGGTAATCAACCATGGCAAAAAATGCAATACATGGCGGTATGAATTACTGGGAGATGATGTGAAGTCAAAAATCAGTCCCACCGGTCTGCAATATTTGGGTAGCTACTCATATACGACGGTGGATAATGCACTGATTTCAGCATTTGTAGAACGGTGGCATCCAGAGACCAACACTTTCCATCTACCCAATGGGGAGTTGACGATTATCCTTGATGACGTCCATCATATATTGGGACTTAGGGTTGATGGTCGACCCATGCAGAATCATACTTTTGATGATTCGAGCATCAACTATTACGACAATATGGTGGATTATGTATCAGGGTGTCTGGGAGTTGATGCCACTAGTTTTACCAGTATTCGAGAATTCAAGAAGTCCTACGGACTTCCTCTAAAATATTTGGAGGAGATATTCGCTGAGACGGCCCCTGAAATTGATAATAGCGATAATGTGGCCCGCGGATATATTCAGTTCATCTTAGGGGCTGTCGGCATTACCGATAAGTCTGGAACGTCCATAAATGCGAAATATCTCATCAATTTGGACAACATTGATACGGTGGAGCAAATTTCTTGGGGAAGCGGTATACTGGCATACCTTTACCGCGAGCTTGGTGCGGCATCCCGTGTGGGTTCGAAGACTATTTCCGGATGCCAGACTCTACTCCATATATAGATATATCTTTGTCAACTTGTTTACATAAATTGAAATTGTGTTGTTTATTTTTGGACTAATATATTTCCGGTAACGTGTAGGCATGGATATACGAGCACTTTCCAACCCTGCAGCGGGCGAGCCTGAACCGAGGGTATGACGAGAACATGCCTAGAATGTGCCGATGGAAGCCAAGTAAGGTAGATGCCAAACGTTCTCACACATTGGCCGCTCTACGGCATGCACTCGAAGAAATGACTACAGAAGAGGTGAATTTAGACCTAATATTGTACTTAATTGGTATGAATTTACTACGTTATGCTAAATGACGTTATGCTACATTTTATGCGGTGCAGATTGTATGGGATCCATACCGTGATTTGCGACAGACTACCCGTCCGTTGCAACCAGTCGCCTTATATCACGGTGTTATCACTTGTCATGAGATCGAGGAGGCTTATATGCCGGATAGAGTGCTACGTCAGTTTGGCTACGTACAAACTGTCCCAAGGCAAACTTTGCAAATGATAACTCCTCCGCGCGGTACAAAACCGCTAAACTATATACCTGCACAATTCAACTGGGTATCGCACTTCTTCACCGAGTGGCAACGCCACGTCATTAGAGATACCGGCCGGCTAGCAGCAGTCAATATGGCGGAGTGCAGCGACGACTACCTCGCCTACTACGCCGGTGTCGGACTACCGACCTTGTTCCAACGCGGAGGGGATATTGTGCGTGTACCGTCAGATCTTCCTCCCAAATCGGTCTTATATACTGCACTGGTCAAGATGGTGAGCCTACTTGTAGACCTTAAGTTTGATATTTGTAACTGAGGCTAACAATTGTTTTTATTTTTCATGAATAGGCAAGGAAAGTTAAGAAATTGGGAAGAAGCCTCGTCAGTTGCCAGGGTTCCAATTATATGACAATCAATGACGAACTCCAAAATATCGACAACGCTGAAGAATATCCTTTCTTGGATACTAGAGAGCAACGCACGAAGAGGCGCCATGACGTTTGAACAATCATTTTGAGAATTGTCAAAATTAGAGCTGTAAACGTTGTAAAAGTTTGATTGAATATGAATTTTGAGGATATTGAGGATTTGAGTTGTAAAACTTTAAACTATAATTTTGCCTACTTGTGACACTCTGAGTTATTTTTGCCTTTTTGTTACTATTTTGATCTGTATACTTTGCATATTGGTCACTGGGTTAAACTTTACTATTTTGATCTGTATACTGTGTCTTTTGATCTGTATACTGTGCATATTGTTTACACTAGGACTGTCCAAAATGGACACTGAGTAAACTTTAGGACTGTCACAAATTTGGCAGTCCTAGTTTATACTAGGACTGTCAAAATTGTGACAGTCCTAAAGTTATATAAATGACAGTGGGTAAACTATAGGACTGTCACAGATTTGGCAGTCCTAGTTTACACTAGGACTGTCAAAATTGTGACAGTCCTAAAGTTATATATATGTCATAATTTACAGTGGGTAAACTTTAGGACTGTCATAATTTTGACAGTCCTAGTATACACAAGGACTGTCAAAATTGTGACAGTCCTATAGTTATATAAATGTCATAATTGACAGTGAGTAAACTTTTGGACTGTCACAATTTTGACAGTCCTAGTTTACACTAGGACTGTCAAAATTGTGACAGTCCTAAAGTTATATATATGTCAAAATTGACAGTGAGTAAACTTTAGGACTGTCACAAATTTGGCAGTCCTAGTTTACACTAGGACTGTCAAAATTGTGACAGTCCTAAAGTTATATAAATGACAGTGGGTAAACTATAGGACTGTCACAAATTTGGCAGTCCTAGTTTACACTAGGACTGTCAAAATTGTGACAGTCCTAAAGTTATATATATGTCATAATTTACAGTGGGTAAACTTTAGGACTGTCATAATTTTGACAGTCCTAGTATACACAAGGACTGTCAAAATTGTGACAGTCCTATAGTTATATAAATGTCATAATTGACAGTGAGTAAACTTTTGGACTGTCACAATTTTGGCAGTCCTAGTTTACACTAGGACTGTCAAAATTGTGACAGTCCTAAAGTTATATAAATGACAGTGGGTAAACTATAGGACTGTCACAAATTTGGCAGTCCTAGTTTACACTAGGACTGTCAAAATTGTGACAGTCCTAAAGTTATATATATGTCAAATTTGACAGTGAGTAAACTTTAGGACTGCCACAATTTTGACAGTCCTACTTTACACTAGGACTGTCAAAATTGTGACAGTCCTGGTATCCTGGCAGTTTTCCAAAATGACAGTCCTAAGTTATAAGTAGAAATGCGCAATATACAATCAAAATCTTCATAACTCTTTTCATTACACAACATACAACATACAACATATGGTTCAATATACACTTAAACAAACATGGATCAACACATTATACATTTTCACTTGGGCCAGTATCAATCGATTAAAATATCAAAGTAGTCGTCCGACATGATTTTGGGGTCCTCCATCTTCATCATCTTCTTATAGGCCGCCATTGCATCCTTGTAGGGTGTCGTCCATGCGATTGCTTCCTCAGGTGCGTGTTTATACCAAAGCGTAGAAGGTGGCGGAATAGGAGAATGAGCGATCAACCTTGGGATGACGAAGTGTTGTCCGACTAGCCCAATGCAACATAGATTGGATACTCGGTGTTCGGCTGGGGGGGCACACATTGGAAAGAAAGTATTGTTAATACCATGTGAGATAATTACAATAGGTAACTTATACCTATTAGAGAAGACGTAAGCAGCAGGCGGGACATCCATGTAATGCTCTGGTCCGATAACTGTTTCCGTACAAGGTATGCATGCCAACAAATCTCCAACAATTTCTTCGCCAAGTATCTGGCTATAGAAGGCTAGGCGCGACTCCAACTCCTCGTACAGCTCTGCCCTAACCTGTCGCCATCCTGCTTCCACTGAATAGCCTAGTTGTCTTGCTAGTGCATGGTATCCACAGTGGCCATCCGCAGGAACATCATCAATAGACCAAATGAAGTTCCGTATCTCAGGTAGGAATTTTTCAATGTATAGACTATAAGAAACATAAATGTTTTCAACACCCTCCGCCGTGCCTGCATCTATCGTTTTATGTTTCTTCCCCCTTCGAATAGTTAGCTTAGGAGTTCGAACAACGGACTTTGCCTCCAAACTGCGTTCGATATGTTCAAATAAGGATGGATCTCTTATAGTTGACTCCTCCTCCTTCTTTTTGGCTCTACTCTTTCTTGAGTGTGGTCTTCCCTTAGGAGTTCGAACAACGGATGGCTCTTGCAATCGAGTTGTTCCCGGGACTGCAATCTCCTGGATTTTAAACTCAATGGATCTTCTCTCCGGTTCCGATGCGCCACACCACCTTGCGTGAAGTAGTTTAACTTGGGGCAACGCAAAAAAATCATCTTGCACTTCCACCGCCGGCATTATCGACAGGTGTCGCCAACGTTGATCAACAACATCTATTGGAATAGGTATAGATTCACGACGGTATTCATTGATTTCATGTGCACACGGAAGTCCGAGTGAATGTCGATATGAACAACCGCAAACCTCGGGATCATAACCCACCGACTTCGACCTCCGAATCTCCTCAAACAATAACCCCAAGGCCTTGTGAGATACCACATGGGTTAAACCATCCAAGAGGTGTTCTTGCTTGTATTCATGCTTTGCAATATTGAGGCTCATCTCAAATGATGCTACAATATCGTTCACCGTGGCAATAGTCATCAAATGAATCGATTGCCAAACATAGACAAAATTACCGACCGATGAGCGTAGATATCTTTTTAAACATGAGTGTGCCCCTTCAGCCCGGTTCGTAGTGATCGTGCCATAATGCTTCACCATGTTGGTCCATGCTAACACGAATTGCTCTTTATGTGGTCCTAGCCAAGTATCTTTGATATAAGATATGCATGTCGGGTTACTTGGCTCCCACTTTTGTTGGAACATGTACCATGCTGCCTCGTAACTGTCTGTAGTACTTGCTCGCCATACAAGACTCCAATCACTGTAGAATTCTTCGAAGCGAAGCATGTCAATTTTACCGTCCAAAGTTTCAAATTTTTTCTTGCATTGAGCATGGATATTTCTATTTATATGCCAAGTGCATAGTAGTCTATGCGCATGAGGAAATACAATATCTATAGCATTTATCAACGCATATTCTCTGTCAGTAACAAAAACAGACGGCTCTTTGTAACCGGTGTAAAGGGATTGTAGTTTCCTCAACGCCCATGTGTAATCTGATACTGTCTCACTCTTCATAAAACAAAAAGCGACTGTAAATGTTTTTCCCGTAGAAGTAAACCCGACAACATGAAAAAGAGGCATCTTGAACTTGTTGGTCTTATATGTACAATCAAGGACCAACACGTCTGCGAAGGACCGAGCCATATGTGTGCAATCAGGATGAGCCCAAAACAATGAAAGGAGTTCATCACTTTGTGGATGTCTTCTATGGTACTCCACGTAGTGATGCTCGCCAAGCAACTTCAATACTTGCTGCATCGCCATTCTTCCTTTCATACTATTGCATTTCGCTCTGGCCAAACTATTATAGATCGTCCTCATGGTAGACTTGTTCCCATCTTGTTTTTGTCGCACAACAGAAAAAATTTGTTTCGGTGCAACTCCTGAAAGGAACAGTTCTTCAACCAACTTTTTCTCATCCTCCTTCAACCGTGCCACGTAGGCATGACCCGTAAGCGTCCCTGGAATAGGATGATTGTGTCTTCCATTCTTAACTTCGATTATCCACTTCACATCTTCAACTTTTACAATCAACAGCTTCAATGGACAACCATATTTTCTCGTCCCAACATTTTTCTTGGGGATTTTCTCGTCACCCTTTTTTTTATGATGCCTAAACACACCTCCTCTTTCGCATCCAAGCTCAATATATTTTCGGCCCGGACGAGATCGGATGAATCTTGCAATGACAATAACTACGTTATGTCGTCTCCCAACTTCTCTGCACCACTCTAATGCTTCTTCATGGCTTGCAAATTCAATATCCGTTGAGAAAATATCATCCACATCAACACCAACATCAGGATGTACCACAATATCTGAACAAGCTTGGTCCTATAACAAATATAAAAAAATATAAAAATTAATAACTTCATATAATTATCAAGGACTGTCACTATTTTGACAGTCCAATTTTTATATAGGACTGTCAAAAGTATGACAGTCCTACTTTTAAGTAGGACTGTCGAATTTATGACAGTCCTATATTTACATAGGACTGTGGAATATTGGACAGTCCTATATTTATATAGGACTGTCTAATGTTTACAGTCCTAACCCGTGACTGTCAAATTCGGGTTGTCGTTTTACGTACCGTACGTGCTTCGGAACAACCAACTTGTTCTTCGGAACGTCCGGAGTGCATAATTAATGAATTGGACGATCCGACTTCGTCATCGAACAATTTTTCATGCATTGTTCCTACATTAATGAAAATAAACTAAATCTTTTTCGCACAATTGCAAATCTTATTCAACGTAGCTTGTCGAAGACATACCGGAAGAATATTCCTTGGAGTATCACCAAAGTAAATTACTCCTCCAACCACAACTAGCTATTTCCAAATTTAGGTATGGGCTTGGTGGAATGAGGGTTTCTTAGGTCTAGGTGGAATGCCAAAAATAGAAATCCATTCCACTTTTATACTTTGGTGTGGGGTAGCCCAAGTGTGGCAAACTTGTAATTTTGGGAAATGGACTGTCAAATTTTTGACAGTCCTAACAATTTTTAGGACTGTCAAAATTTTGACAGTCCTAACAAGGTTAGGACTGTCATAATTGTGACAGTCCTTCCTAGTGGTAGGACTGTCACAATTTTGACAGTCCAGATTATAACAGTGGGCTAGCCCCGATTAACTTTCATGATGGCAAACTTGTAATTATTTGTAAATTTACGATGGGCTAGCCCTGAGTTATATGTGCAGTGTCCTTAAAAATGGGACTGTCACAATTTTGACAGTCCAAACATGTTTTAGGACTGTCAGAATTTTGACAGTCCTTCCAAGTGTTTGGACTGTCAGAATTTTGACAGTCCTTCCAAGTGTTTGGACTGTCAAATTCCCGACAGTCCTGATTATAACAGTGGGCTAGCCCCGAGTAACTTTCATGATGGCAAACTTGTAATTTTTTCTACTTTTTCAATGGGCTAGCCCCAAGTAAATTTGGCAGTGCCCTTATAAATTACCTAAATTAAATGTCAATTGGTGCACCACCCTCTTCTGTTTCACTTCCACCCATAGACATTCCGGTTCCGATTCTTGGTCACTTTGTATCATCGACTGAAAACACTGAAACTATGGCGGCGGTGCACTCGCAGGATGAAGAGCTACTCGACGTAATCACAAAATCCGGAGAGAAGACCGGCGTCTCAAAGCCCAGGCAATCCTTCCTTCCTTCTTTCTCTCTCTCTATGTTTGTTCTTCTCTCTCGGAAGCAACCAATCGATTGAAGACCTAATTCGAATAAGTCTATGAATGATATACTTTTTTGGCAGGGGATGGGTTCATAGGGACGGAGATTACCACAGGGCTGTGCACGTGTGGATATACTCGGAGTCCACTCAGGAGCTCCTCCTCCAGCGCCGCGCCGACTGCAAGGACTCCTGGCCTGGCCTCTGGGATATCTCCAGCGCCGGCCACATCTCCGCCGGGGATTCCTCTCTCCTAACTGCCAGGTTCTTATGCATCATACATATTATTATTGTATTATTATTATTATTTTGCTAGGGCACAGAATTTGGTTATACACATTAATCAGATGTAGTCTGGATGCTTATTGATTAATAAATTTTGATGATAAAACAAAATGTTGTTTTCTATTTCTGAATATGTTGACTAGTCCGTATGTTCACTATAATAATTTGGGAAGATTGTGGTGTTGGATTTTGTTAATCTTGTGACGAACTCAGTGTTTTATCTTATTAAAATTCATTTTGATCAAGTTTTCTGGCTTAACGAGGCGGACATATATTTTCCCTAGTGCCGTGAAAGCTTAGGAGCATCCTTTTTGATTATCAACGATTCCATGAGATTGAGGGCTGCAGCATGATTAAAGCATGAAATAGAAGTCTTATCATGTCATCGAATTCCTTTTAACAAAGCCCAGTTCTTCTTGCCCTGCCAAAATTTGGTTGCAGAAAACTATATAGAACTCCACTATGCAAATAGATAGCCACATGCTTTTGGTATATAGATTTCAATTTGTTACTTTTAATTAACACTCGTTTAACATATTGTTCTCTAGCCTTGCATCCTTAATTTGACTTTAGGAGATGAATTGGTTTGGCTCATTATATGCACTAACAAAAGCTGCATGTTCTTCAGGAGGGAACTCGATGAAGAGCTAGGCATAAGCCTTCCGGATGATGCTTTTGAGTTAATTTTTGTGTTTCTTCAGGAGTGGTAAGCACACATGTATTTCTCTATTAATCCTAATACATTTGATAGTACATGGAGTTGGACCTCAGGATGGTATATAGGCCGGTCCGAGCCAGCCTGACCAACCCGGTTAGGAAATTTGGTCCTGGCCGGACCAGCCTAATTAGGAAATCATGTCCGGGCCGTGCTCAGAGAGCATAATCCAAACTCAACACGACCCATAACCCAAGAAAAATCGGGCCGGGCTGAACTGGATTGGGTCAAGGCCGAGTCCAGGTTGGCCCGATTTTTTTAAAAAAAAGCCCAAAAAATTGTTGGGCTTTAGGGGGGCTATGGACTTATAAGAAAAAGAATAATTAATGTAAATAAAGAAACTTTATTAATTTTATTTATTTGAGAAATTTAGTATAACATTTTATTTCTTTTTAGAAAAGCTGAAAGAGTGAAAGTACATATTTTATGTTCAATTTGATCTTCAGTCTTTGGTCTTAATCTAGCTTTTTTTGAATCTTTGTTGCGGTATTCGATATCTTCAAATTTCAATTGAAAAAAATAGATGTAGCTCTGCAATACTTCACCGTTTCATTCTTCAGCTCTTTTATCCTTCTCTATAGTAAGAGATTGAAAGTCTAATTTATTGATATAGGCACTTTCATCTATTAAGTATTGAGTCCGTTTTTCCATACGAATCCAATCTTTAATGCAACTGCAGACTTCAAAAATATATGGTAACATCTCGTCTCTTTTTGCTTAACATTTTTGAACCTGCATTAAAACAATATTTTGATGCTAGTGTGGATACCTGGACCATTAGAAGATTACGTGCCAGAGAAGAAAGTATTGTATAATTTTTTTTCGTGTGTTTTTCACCACTCTAAAATTGAAAAATATGATCCAGATTCGTTGTCATCTTCATCATAGGAGTTTAAATATAAGAACCATTAATAAGTTGGGAGGAAAGATTTTTTTTTTTTAGTATACTCTTAGCCTGGGATAACTTAGAAACTAAACCATAGCTACTACTACCTTGAATCGCGAGCCCGAGTCACTTTGATATAACTTTTTCTTTATATAAACTATTGGCTAAATTACAACTTGATACCCTCAATTATTCTAAATGTTCAGCTTAATACCCTTAACTTTGATAGGTACCAACTTGATACCCTGAAACAATGTTTTGCAATTCAAATTTTCTTTGTTTTGATATAAATTTTATGGAATGGATTTGTAGAAAATATTCTGTTAACAGAATTCAGTTCCTAATCTTAGGAACTGGTTTCATATTCTGTAACATAATTCTGTTCCTATTCTTAGGAATTGATTTCATAAACAGTTCTAGATTTCAGGAACATAATTCAGGTCCAGATATTTCAGTTTCTGTAGTTCATATTTTGTTCCTATTTTTTATGCAATAAGTTGGTGTCTATTTTCCTATTTAAAGTGTAAAACTGAAGGTTACAATCAATAAAGTATTTTCAGTTTTTCTTCCACAACTTACATGGTATCAAAGCGATGATTGGGGCAAACACATCCCAGACCTCGGATGCTACCTCGACGAGTCCTTCGGTAACTACAGGCAGTGTTGATCCTCTGACTACTCCATCTTTGCAGATTACTATTCATAAATTGAATGGTAAAAATTATCTGGAGTGGTCACAATCGATCAAACTAGCCATTGATGGTCGCAGAAGATCAGGACATCTGACGGGGGAGACGAGAAGACCAGTTGAAACTGATCCAACCTACAAAATATGGCGATCAAAGAATTTTCTCATTATAGCGTGGCTTCCCAACTCAGTGGAGCCAGCTATTGGAAAGCCGTATATGTTCATGTCAACTGCGAAGGATGTGTGGGATGCTGTGCGAGAAACCTACTCAGATTTGGAAAATTCTTCTGAAGTCTTTGAACTGAAATCAAGACTATGGCAATCCAAACAAGGAGATAGGGACGTGACAGCCTACTACAACGAGATGCTCACCCTCTGGCAAGAGTTAGACTAGTGTTATGATGATGTTTGGAAAAATCCCAATGACTGTGCACAATGATCGAGTGTTCATGTTTCTCGCCGGTGTTAATACAAGTCTTGATGAGGTGAAAGACACATACTTGGACGAAAACTTTTACCCTCAATTCGTGAGGTTTTCTCTGAGGTTCGACAAAAAAGAAGGACGAAAGAGGGTGATGATGAACCAAGGGGCTGCTAGCAATTCAGAACCCGAAGGCTCTGCTATGGTCTCCTGAGGACCTGATGGCGAAGGGGAGAGGAAGAAGAAACCGTGGTGTGACTACTGCAAGAAATCATGGCATACTCGAAAAAATTGCTGGAAAATACATGGAAAACCAGCCCATCTGAAGAAGAAGAGTGAAGGCGGAGCATTTCAATCAGTGACTGAAGCTTCTCAAGCAACAATCAAGCAACTCAGAGACGTCTCCATTCACAAAGGAACAATTAGATCATCTGTACAAACTCTTACAATCTCCACAATTTCATGCAAACTCTTGTTCCTTAGCCCACCAAGGTAATTCTTTCCAAATCGTCCTTTCTAGTACTAAAACCGTGACTCAATGTTCCTGGGTAATTGATTCTGGAGCAACTGATCACATGACAAGTTCAAATTTTTTTTCCCTATAGTCCTTGTGCAGGAAATAGGAAATTCGGATTGCAGATGGATCTTTTTCGGCAATAGCTGGAATAGGTTCCTTAAAATTGTCACCCTTTCTAACTCTCTATAATGTTCTCCATGTTCCCAATTTTTCCTGCAACTTGTTGTCTATCAGTAAGTTAACCAGTGAACAAAATTGTCGTGTTAATTTTTTTTCTTCATCTTGTGAGTTTCAGGACCTAACATCGGAGAGGACGATTGGCAATGCTAATGAGTGTTGAGGCTTCTATTTTTTTCGAAGATGGATCAAATTCAACTAACTTAGTCTCAAATTCTTGTTTCGAATCCATCTCTATTTCTAGTGATCAAGACATTATGTTGTGACATTATAGGTTAGGTCACCCAAAATTTTAGTATTTAAAACGGTTGTTTCCAACTTTATTTCGAAATAAAAATTTATGTTCCTTCCAATGTGAATTTTGAGTGGTAGCAAAACAACAACGGTCTGTTTTTCCCCACGACCTTAAACACCATTAAAACCTTTTTCACTTATACATAGTGATGTGTGGGGTCCTTCAAGGACTCCCACACTTTCAAGAAAAATATGGTTTGTTACATTCATTGATGATCATTACAGATTAAGTTGGGTTTATCTGCTGAAAGAAAAATCTGAAGTGGAGGGAATTTTCAAATTTTTTTATACCATGTTACAAACACAATTCTATGAAAAAAAACCAAAATTTTCGAAGTGATAATGGGAAAGAATACTTTAATAAAATATTAGGGCAATTTTTCTTAGAAAAGGGAATTATTCATCAAAGTTCTTGTAATGAAACCCCTCAACAAAATGGTGTTGCTGAGAGAAAAAATAAACACCTCCTCGAGGTAGCACGAGCTTTATGATTCACTAAAAACGTGCCTAAATATCTTTAGGGAGATGCCATCCTAACAGCCACATATTTGATAAATCGAATGCCTTCTAAAATTCTAAAATTTCATACTCCATTAGCTGTCTTTCAAAACTGTTTTCCTCACGCACGCATATGAGCCAACTTACCGATTAAATTTTTGGTGTCTTGTGTTTGTTCATGAAAAAATTGTGGCAAACTAGAACCACGGGCAAGAAAATGTGTGTTTTTGGGGTATGCTCCAACTCAAAAAAGGTTTCAAGTGTTTTGATCCAGTTTTAAGAAAAATATTTGTAACAATGGATGCTACATTTTTTGAAAACAAATCCTTTTTTAATTCTCATCTTAAGGGAGAATGTATGTGAAGATTCGAGTTTGAATTTAAAAGACTTGCAAATGGATTTTGTTATGAATGGAACCGAGCCTGATTTGAATGAAAGTTTGATTTTAAATCTTAACGAAAATATGGTTGTACATCAAAATTCAAACCAACCAGATAATTCTGAAGCAATTCTGAACCAAAATTCGGGAAAAAAATAGAACAATATATAATGTCGCCACATAAGATTGATCATTCAAAAATAAGAGAGAACGTGAACATGGACAAGATATTTGGACAAGTTTTTTCTTGAAATTATCCAGGTCAGAGAAATAGAGCTGAAATCTCCTCACAAGGTCAAGAGTCCGAACCACAACAGGTCCAAGACTCACCAGGTACCACACAGTTAGATCTATCTGAGTCATCTGATTTGAATATTCCTATTGCTATTCGTAAAGGTGTTAGATCATGTACTCAACATCCTATGTCTCAATTTGTGTCCTATAAAAAATTATCACCCTTCTTTTCATCATTTATCACTCAACTAACCCTTGTGGAGATTCCAAAAACTGTACATGAGGCCTTACAGGTTCCGGAGTGGAAGAAGGCAATTCTTGAGGAGATGGATGCACTTGAGAAGAACACGACCTGGAAAGTAGTAGATTTGTCTAAAGAAAAAACTCTTGTTGCGTGCAAGTGGGTGTTTACGGTGAAGTATAATTCGGATGTAACTCTTGAGAGATACAAGGCACGCTTGGTCGCTAAAGGGTTCACACAGATTTATGGTATTGATTACCTGAAAATATTTGCATCGGTTGCCAAACTCAACACCGTGAGAGTTTTACTATCCCTGGAAACTAATCTAGACTGCCACTGCAACAATTAGATGTAAAAAATGCTTTTCTCAATGGAGATCTAGAAGAAGAGGTGTACATGGTTCTACCTCCGGGCTTTGAAGAAAAGTTTGGAACTAGAGTGTGCAGATTGAAGAAGTCATTGTATGGTTTAAAACAGTCACCCCGAGCTTGGTTCGAGAGATTCACTAGATCAGTAAAAAGCCAAGGATATGCAAAGGCTAAAACATATCACACCATGTTCATGAAGTTCTCTGAAGATGGGAAGGTAGCAGTATTAATTGTCTATGTAGATAATATTATTCTGACAGGAGATAACATTGAAGAGATAAACCAGCTAAAGAAAAATCTAACTAAGGAATTTGAGATTAAGGACTTGGGACCTTTGAGATATTTCTTGGGTACGGAGGTTGCAAGATCTAGAAAAGGTATTGTGGTGACACAAAGGAAGTACATCCTGGATCTGCTAAACGAAACCGGGATGAGTGGGTGTCGCCCAACAGATACTCCAATTGATCCAAATGTCAAGTTAGGAGAAGTCACGGAAGGAGAACCGGTGGACACTGCCAGATATCAAAAACTAGTGGGTAAATTAATTTATTTGTCCCATACACGACCAGACATAGCATTTGCAGTAAGTCTCATCAGCTAGTTCATGCATTCACCTCGAGATGAACACCTAGAGGCAGCATATAAAATATTGCGGTACTTAAAAAGTTCATCAGGAAGAGGGTTGTATTTCATGAAGAATGATCAGCGGAGTATTGAAGCTTTTACAGATGCAGATTGGACCGGTTCAAAAACAGACCGAAAGTCAACTACTGGATATTGCACTTTTCTGTGTAGGAACCTAGTGACTTGGAGAAGCAAGAAGCAAAACGTAGTGGCAAGAAGCAGTGCCGAAGCTGAGTACAGAGCTATGGAAAACGGAGTCTGTGAGTTACTTTGGATACGAGTACTCTCAGAGTTGAGGAGACCTTCAACACCACCCATGAAGTTGTATTGTGATAACGAGGCTGTCATAAGCATCGCTCACAATCCAGTTCAGCATGGCATGACTAAGCATATAGAAGTCGATCTACATTTCATAAAGAAAAGCTCGAATCTGGGACCATTTGCATGCCATTTGTTCCATCTTCCTCAGCAGACATCAGACATATTCACAAAGGGATTGTTCAAACCGAATTTTGATACGTTAATTAGCAAGTTGGGATTGTCAAATATCTACTCACCAACTTGAGGGGGAGTGTAGAAAATATTCTGTTACTATGTAACAGAATTCCGTTCCTAATCTTAGGAACTGGTTTCAGATTCTGTAACAGAATTCTGTTCCTATTCTTAGGAACTGATTTCATGAACAGTTCTAGATTTCAGGAACAGAATTCAGTTCTAGATATTTTAGTTTCTATAGATCATATTTTCTTCCTATTTTTATGTAATAAGTTGGTGTCTGTTTTCCTATTTAAAGTGTAAAACCTGAAGGTTACAATCAATAAAGTATTTTCAATTTTTCTTCCACAGAACTTACAGGATTGTTAAATTTTTGGTTGTTAAAGTGGTTGCTTTATGTTAGTTTCACTTTTAGTTAACTTATATGAAGAGCTCCCCTCTTTTGGCTTAATGCTCATTGTTGCTCAAAACTTTTCAATTTATCCATGTATGATCATATTGATTTTCAATATATTTTCCTATGAGAGAATCTATTTTACAACATACAATATGTAATCAAACAAACCGAAACACAATATGTTTGCAAGTTTCAACATACAATATGTTAATCAAACAAACTGGAACATGATATGTTTGCAATTAGACAACACAACTTTCAGCTTTAACTTATTAATGTTTTTGGTGACAAATGAAAAATAAAGATGCAAATATTTGAAGATATATTTGCATATGCTTCAAGTAGTCGAAAATTGGAAATAACTGCTTTTATGAAAATAAGTTTTGAACTTCGTATCCTTGTTTCAAGACGCATACTACCCTCAAACCAAATTTCTTGTCATGAACATTTGAATTCATCAAAAAACATTATGCATTTATATTATTCTGTTTTGGTGCAGTGTTATAAACAATGGAAAGTATATCAACAATGAATTTAGTGATGTGTACTTGGTTACAACGTTGGCACCGATTCCTCTCGAGGCATTTACTCTTCAGGTTAGAAACTTAAATTTGTCTATTCTTTAAATTTATTATGTTTGTGTTGCTATTTCTTCAATACCTTCTTTCTTTGCAAGGAAAGGAATCAAGTTCTACCTCACAAAATTAGCCATAGGAACTACTAGTGATAAACATGACTTATTTCAGAAACTTAATAAACTATCGCGTAGTGTTTCCTTCATTCATAGGTTAGTATGTATTTTGTCTTTGTCTTGTCGCTTTAGTTGATATCTAACTAAGAGATTATGGGGAGTCACTTCATATAGAAGATAAATTCGTATCTGGGGTGGTACTTCTGTTACACAGTTGGATAATATTAGCATCTATGGTTGAAATTCCATTTATACATTTCTTTATATTTTTTTTTGTCTTCTTGAATAAGTGTTATCCAACCAGTATGAAGTGTTATCTAGCTGGGAAGGGGCCTAGAAGTGCCTACACTACTACACTACACTACACTTGGCTCTACACATTTACAGAGCTAACCCCTATCAAGTGTTTGGCAGAACGTTGGCCAATCCTTACTCCTTATCCGCATTTAAGTCCATGCTAATGGAGTCTTACTTATTCGGGGGGAGAGTGGAGCCTCGAGACGCACTCTTGAGAGGGCGTGGCAAGCGCCTTGGGGCAAGCGCCTTGGCTCCTCTTCATTCTCTACAGGGGTCTCTGCCCACATGGAAGTGGACATAGATTGAAAAGATCAAACATGCAAATTACTCCCAATGGACGTAGCCCTTGGTCCTTGTCTTCTCCCCTAACAATATCACTTGCACGATTTCCTTGCAAATGCTAAAATCTCACTATTTATTTTTGAATCTTGTTAAGAGTATTAGTCATTGGACTTTAGTCCCACATCGGATAGAACCAATAAAGAGAGGCTTACTGGCTCTCTCCTATAAATATGTACTCTCTCATATGAATGAATCCATCCTATTATTCCTTCCACATGGTATCATAGTCAAAATCCTAGCTCTCTTCCATCTCTCTCTCTCTCTCTCATTCCTAACCCTAGCTCTTCTATCCTCTCCAACAGTAGCCGCCATCCACGACAGCCCCCCCGATAGCCCTACCCCCTCTTCCATGACCGCCTCCACCCGCCCCTGTACGACCCCTCCGCCTCTGCCTTAGACCCTGGCGTCAACCTCCCACCCCCGACGATGACCCTCCGTAGCCCACCCCCGACGACGCCTCCACCGACCCTACGTCTCCAGCACGACATCAGCCCCCCTCGACGACGACCCTCCTCAGTCCCCCCTCCGACACTGCCCGCCGACAACGACTCCCCCGACAATGAACCTCCCTTGCGCTTCCCTGCCGACCTAGCAGTGTCACGTCTCTATTCCCGCAAGGGGCCGATCGTCCTCGTATGTCGTCTTGCGGAACTGATCGTCCTCGCATGGGGGTGATGCCGTGCAAGCCTAAGTTGTGCTTGCACAAGGCCAAAGCTCTGAACAAGGACAAGTAAGCTATTCAAGACGGAAGCAGCGGCACAATATTGCAGAAAAGTAAAGAACACAATGGCATAAGTAAACAATCTCTTTTATTGATATTCAAGATGTGTTACAAGCGACACTTGGCCGAGATTACAATTCGCTCAAGCTTTCTCTCGATTACAATGACGTCATTCCATATATTACATCCTTTTATACAAAAGCAGCTCCAAACATCTCGATACGGCTCAAGGCATCGACTCCAGATTTTCGGGTCCTGGGGATGAAGCTCGGCTATCGCTTCTTTGGACGATCCAGTAACTGCGAACAAGCAAACTGGTGGGGGGTCAGCACTTTGGAAAAAGTACTGGTGAGTATAAAATCAACGAACAGAAGCATTACTCTCAAAAACCAATACTAAGTAAGCATGTTATAAAATATTTCATTACTAGTGATCTTGCTACTTTTACCTAGGTTCATTTCATGTAGTATAAGATTAGAGTTAGGTTACTTCTTTCGAAAATATATCTTTGAAAACGGTTTGCATATTCAACACATTCAAGCATGCTATAGGGACAGTATTCTATCGTGCAATGTGCATCATATATCGTAAGCCATTTGTACTAACTCCTTGAAACATAAGCTATCTCTAGTGGACTATTCATCTCAGTGCAAGACATAGTGCATCTCGTGGACTTATCCAATTCAGTTCAATGAACAGTAGCATATTCAAGTTAAACATGCAAGTCTAGGAGCAATACGAGATTCAAGCATAATCAAAAATCAGTATATTACTTATTAAGTGATTCTTACACTTCGTCGAACGGTTATTCCTGCAACAAACATACAAGTTAGCAACAATTTGCATATAACAAAAGAGTGCAATTTTCTGTTCGTCTCTGCATCAAACAGTTAGGTATGTAAGAAGGCTAACCTAGCATGCGCCCTAACTATATGGTGGTCCCCTTTGCGAGATTATCAATCGGAACGTATAAGCCCATCTCACTAATAGACCTATATATGTCCTCTCATAAATAAGGACTTCTAGCCTCAGGGTATCCAGATCTGTCTTAGGCCGAACGATCCCCAGTGCCGTAGGAACCGCTCGAGAGATAAACCTTGTGCACAAATTGTCCAGACCATATGCATGAATGCAAGTTCCTATTAGATAAACTCTAGGATGCACATGTTCATGAACAAGCAAACATTTCAATCAAGCGATAGAGCCAGAGCTCTCAATTCTGTTACCTAATAGCCACACCCTCCCGTAAATAAGGACTATTCAAGCCTTAGGGTGGACTATTAGTCTGGATGCAGCAATTCAAGTTATTTATGCCGTTCTATCTTTTATAGTGCGATCAATGAAACATGTTCAAGAAGTCTAGTTCTTTTAACAAGTAACAAGCAAGAACAGTTCTATAAATCTAGCATGCATTTTCTCTCACTTTCAGTACGATAAGGAACAAGCAAGAAATCTTCATTGAAGCAAGCATGGCAGCAGTTATTCTATCTCTTTTATAACTAAGCATGCAAATACTACTCTTACTTAGCATACAATAGATTCACAAGTCCAAGCAAATCTTTTACTCTTCTTATTAGTATGTCAATAGTTCGTTCAATAACTTCGTTCAATAACCGTGTCAGTGTAACCTAGATGCAACATTCTATAGTTTTACTTAGCATGACAAGGTTCGTTCGATAGCGGTGATCGTGTAACTTAGCATGCAACATTTATATCTTTTCTTAGCATGGCAAGGGTTCGTTCATAAGACAAGCAATACGAGTTCTCTTATTAAACATGCAGAGCCAGGTTCAATCATTCTTCTTATGAAAACTATCTCCTTAGAACAAGCAGTAAAAAGAACCCAGATTCATTATTACGGCTTGCAAGAATCAGAGAATGAAGTTCTGCCCATTCACCCAGATCAATCATCTTGTGTTTCGATCGGAAAACTCTTCGAGAAGGCTCCCGCTCGAGCCAACCAAGCGATATCTCTTGTACATAGTGCCAACGCGGAGCGGGGCACTACAAGCGGCACCCTCTCTTCTCAAAACCCTAACCCTACTATGCCTCTTCTCAAAACCCTAACCCTAACCCAACTAGCCATGCCTTTGAGCCGCCAGATCCACAAACCCTAAAAAAATAGATTTGAAAGTAATCTTTGCTGGCGTTGAGATCTTCAGAGAGCAAACTATAGTTTGTGTGAACCTCTAAAACTTGACAACATCAGGAGTTAACAAAGAGCAAACTTGATTGTTTGTGTGGGTTTCTATTCCTGGTCCGGTATCCACATCAAGATCTAACAGAGTGCAAACTAGTTTTGTGTGGATCTCTGTCTTGAATTGTGTGATCCACATTTGATCTCTGCCACGATTGTACGAGCCAGTATTGGCATAGTTGATGTTAATATCGCGCATTGTCGAGGTTAATGTGATTATCGGGCCGCGACTATCATCGATAGTCAAATCAAGAACCTGGCGAATGTCGAATACTGCGAAGAATAGCAGTGCTGGTAGTACCAATGTCGGGAACATAAAGGCCGGAACACCAATTACTGGTATAACGGTTTTTTCGTTTCGACTTGTCGATCGAAGACTGGATGGTCCGGTCAGCTACTCCATGTGACGCAAGAAGGTCGAGAAGACGCTTCGGAAAACACAGTTGTCAAAGCATCTCACTGACAACCCTCTAAGGGGGCATTTGGTTCAAGTTTTGGAGGCTTGGGAATGGATTTTAAATTCCTTATCCTTGTTTGGTGTCTAGGATTGAGAATTATGGGAGAATATGAGGGGCTTCATATTCCCATTATTGTGGGAAAGTAATTCTCAAGGCCCCCTCGGAAATAGTTTTGCTTTCCTAGAAATGTTGTTGAAATATTTTGTTTAGACAATAATACCATTTTACTTTCAAAATTTTAACTTCTATCCGAAACATGTAAATTTAGGTAATAGAAGCATGGAAGGGTATTTATGGAAAACTAAATAAATTAAGATTCCTTTTTCATATTTTTAACCTAACCTAACCAAACATGGGTATGAGAATGTTGAATTCTTTTTCCATGAGATATGAATGGAAAATGAATTCCTAGGAATACAAAACCTTCATTCAAATGGCCCCTAAAGGAGAATGAACCCACATATGAGCAGTGGAAGACTGATGATAGCAAACTGTTTACACAGTTGATGAATTCGATGGAATCATCAATCGAGGATGTGGTTCAGAACACAGATTCAGTAAAGGAGTTATGGGAGGTCCTAGCGGTTGCGTTTGATGAAAAACGTAATTTGTCTCGCATTTATGACTCGGTTGTCGGCGTCTACCTAGCTAATTAGGAAGACAAGTCACATCAGGATCACTTTCGTGCCTTTAAGGTCCTGACTGATAAAGTTGACCGTGTCTTACTTTGACAACGGATCTCAATGAGGCAAGGATTTAACGTAAATAACTCTATGTCATGGCATATCTCGCCTCGCTTCGTCCTGATGCAGATTTCGCACGGTCTTAGATTATTGCTGGGGCTGATGTTCCATCTTTGATAGAAGCCTATTTTCGTATCATACGGACAACGAAAGTAGTGGGGACTGATACGAGCGATGCATCTATTGATCGATCTATCTTGGGTGCTATTCGTGGTGGATTGCGTGGAGGTCATGGTAGTAGACGTGGTGGCCGAAATGTTGGCCAACATGGTAGACGAGGTAATGGTAGTCGTGATGGAGGACGACATCACACATGCTTGTACTTTGGTCAACCGAAAAATTTTCAGTGCCAGTGTTCCAAAGCTTCTACTTCCAATGATGATCAGGAGCGATCCATGCATATGACTATAGAGATCTATGCAGAATTTGCTGAATTCTAAGCTCCGCGACGTGGAGCCTCTACATCCGGATCTACTGCTGGATACTCAGCGGCGTGTGTGGTAAGGTCAAAGCAGTGGATGATTTACTCGGGTGCGTCTGATCACATGACAGGTAATGAAGGCATGTTGCGTGATTACTGATTATGTATTTATGGGTCGTGTGACATATATTATTGTTGCGAATGGCAGTTTCTTGAAAGTTCATGGAAAAGGAAGTACCCGTCTTTCTTTCGGTCTGTCACTCAATTCAGTTTTACATACACCTGAAAAACCATTCAATTTATTATCTATTAGTCGGTTTACTCGTGACTTGCAATGCTCAGTAACATTCTTTCCCGATGGTTGTATTTTTAATGACCCGAAGACTGAAAAGACTATCGGTAGCGGACATGTGGCTGGAGGCTTGTACTTGTTTGAATTGAATTCGTCTATTGCCTGTGCCAGTGTGCCACTCGACCCGTTTGAGTTGCACTGTCGGTTATGTCACCCATCTATCAAAGCTCTCTAGAAAATATGTTTATCTCTAGATTTTTGAGTTCCTGTTCATTATGAGTCATGTAGTCTGGCTAATCATCATTGGGTACTCTATCCGTTGAGTCTGAATAAAGCTGTCTTAGCTCCTTTTGAGTTATTGCATTCTGATGTATGGGGTCTATACTTATTGAATCTGTGATGAGTTTCAAGTATTTTGTTTCCTTTATTAATGACTGCTCATGAGTCATTTTTGTCTACTTAATGAAAAATCGTTACGAATTATTTAATATTTAGTGCAAGGTTGTGAAAAGCGCTAGGCGCTAGTCGGATAAATACTCGCCGTCTAGCACCTATCTAGGCGGCTGCCTATGTAGGCGCTTCCAAAGATACTAAAAAAATTCAAAAAATCTAATGTAAATTGTATAAAAGTCCATAAAACCCCATGATATGCATAGTCGGGCGTCAGTGGGACTAGGCGGACGCCTAGGCGGGTATTGGGCGGACACTAGCCGCATAGCACCTAGGCAGCCGTCTTTTAGAACAGTGATTTGGTACAATTTTTATGCTGAAATAAAAATCCAATTTGGGATTTCTATTAAGTGTCTT
This sequence comes from Iris macrosiphon, assembly GCA_036927795.1. Lineage (NCBI taxonomy): Eukaryota > Viridiplantae > Streptophyta > Magnoliopsida > Asparagales > Iridaceae > Iris > Iris macrosiphon. The sequence continues at coordinate 88,149,545 of JAYESA010000004.1, read as the reverse complement.
CGGAGCGATAATGGTCGTGAGTATGTGTCTCGTGAGTCTACTTCCCATCTGGCTAGACATGAGATTATCTACCAAACTTTTTGTCTTTACACACGACAACAAAATGGTGTGGTAGAACGTAAGAACCGTCACATCTTGGAAATAACTCGTGCTCTTATGTTTCATGCTAGTACTCCCAGAAAATTTTGGTCGGATGCTGTTCTTACAGCTTGTTATCTGATCAATCATATGCCATATGCTATTTTCAATGGCACTACTCATTTTTCTGGGTTATATCCTAATCATATGTCATTTCCTCTATCTTTCAAAGTTTTTGGGTGCTTGTGTTACGTCCGTGATACTCGACTTACTCTTTCTAAATTGGACCCGAAGGCAGTCAAGTGTATTTTTCTTGGATATCTTATGGATCAAAAAGGGTATATCGTTATTTTTTTTTTCAACTTTGAAGAGGTACATTATGTCTCGGGATGTTACCTTTGTCGAGACTGAGTTTCTCCCTCTCTCCAATTAAAGAATCTGTTCCCAAAATTTATCCAGATAAGAACTTCCTCTTGTATTCGGTTCGAACACGACAGCCGCCTATAAGGCTGTCCTCTCCTACCGAGCTAGTCTCACCATCCGACGATCTGCAAATACCAGCTCAGTCAGAACTGACATCGCTAGACATGCCCAACATGTAGAGCAGGTATCTTCATCAAAGTCCTCCGGCTCCACATATTCATCACTGCTTGATTTGCTTGATTTACTGACTTGCCCCTTCGTACACGTCGTAACCATCCTTTGTATGTTGATAACTATTGCCTCGCAAGTCACACTTAGTCCATGGTGGCTACTATAGATGGGATTTAGATTCCACAATCTGTCGAGGAGGGTTTCCAACATCCTGGTTGGTGTACTACTATTGAGGAGGAGATGCGGGCGCTACAGGAGAACTATACATGGAGCTTGGTGGATTTGCCTTCCGTAAGAAGGCAGTAAGTTGCAAATGGGCGTTAACCATCAAGTTAAAATCGGATGGCACCCTTAATCACCTAAAGGCTCGTCTTGTGGGCTAAGAGTATTCTCAGACTTATGGCGTTGATTACTTTTTCTCTCCAGTTGCCAATATGACCTCTCTGTGAGTGCTCTTGTCCTTAGCTGTCCGATATGACTGACCCTTACTTCAGTTGGATGTGAATAATGCATTTCTCTATGGGGACCTTGAAGAGGAAGTCTATGTACCTCTTGGGTTTGTTGTAAGGGAGGGTAAAGTGTATAATTTGCGAAAGGTCCTCTACGGTCTCAAACAATCACCTCGTGCTTAGTTTTGTCGATTTACACATGTCGTTACCCAGTTTGACATGTACCAATCAAAGAAGGATCATTCGGTATTTTATTAACAGACATCAGCCGGATGGATACTACTTGGTGTCTATGTTGATGACATTGTGATTATGGGAGACGACAGGCAGGGTATCGCAGGACTGAAAAAGTTTTTGAGTGAGCAGTTTTATACCCAAAGATATGGGAAGCGTTGAAATATTTCTTGGATATCAAAGTCACACGGGACATGCAAGACATTGTAATATCTCAGGTGAAGTATGCGCTTGACATCCTAATTGAAGTAGGAATGATGCAAACTAAGGGAGCAACCTCACCTATGGATCCAGGGGTAAAGTTACTCCCCGATGAGGGGATACTAATGACAAATCATGATCAGTATCGTCGGTTGGATGGAAAACTCAACTACTTGGCGGTCATGATTCGTCCAGACATTTTATTTGCTGTAAGTGTCATGAGTAGATTTATGACTTCTCCACGAATTTCGCATTGGCAGATAGTTCTCAGAATCTTGTGCTATTTAGCCCAAATCCGGGAAAAGGAATTATGATAGAGAATCAGGGGCATACTCGTGTTAGTGCTTTACAAATGCTGGCTGGGGTGCAAGTCTTGCAGATAGACGGTCTACATCTAGCTATTCGGTATTTATTGACGAGAACTTAGTGGCGTGGAAGAGCAAGAAGCAAAGTGTGGTTTCACGATCGAGTTCAGAAGTGGAATACCGAGCTATTGTTCATGATACAACAGAGATGTTATATCTGCAGCTTCTTCTAAAGGAGCTGTAAGAAGAAGCATGATCGGAAGTAGCAAATATGTGGTGTGATAACCAGTCAACTATCTATATTGTTACCAATTTCGTATTCCATGAAAGGACGAAACACATTGAGATTGACATCTATTTCGTCCTTGATGAATACTAAAAGGGGATGATAACATTTTACCACGTGAGAACCGACGATCAGATAGCAAATATATTTACTAAGTCTCTTTTAGGTCCTCGTATTCACTTTCTTTGTAAAAAACTGAGCATGATTGATATCTATGCACCAGCTTGAGGGAGGGTGTTAAGAGTATTAATTAAAAGTATTAGTCATTGGGCTTTAGTCCCACATCAGGTAGAAGCAATAAATAGAAGCCGACTCTCTCCTATAAATATGTACTCTCTCATATCAATGAATCCATCATGTTATTCCTTCCACAAATCTAATCAAAGTTTTTGTATTTTGTGAGTCTCAAAAAGAGAAAACATTATGATATTAAAACACTTGCAAATAATATGATATGAGTTGAGGTCTTTCTTGCCCAGTTCTTATGCAAGTTGACTAGGAGAGGTTCATTGGAACTTTTATGAAGTCGATCAAATAGCATTTTGAAGGTAGAAGTTATGCCCCTTCAAATAACTACAAGTTCAGCTTATAGATCCTTTTTATTATTCTTGATTTGTGGGTCTTATTCTTCTCGAATATTTATGTAGTCCATGGAATTTGGAGGGTACTCCTGGTTGCATGAGCTTAAACATCAGATCTAAAAGGTAGGTCTACCTACTTGCCAACCTGTCGCCTAAGTTCTATGATATGATCCTCTCATGCTCATAGCTACCCTGACTAAGTGTTTGGCATTGAGATAAATGGTTGCATTAGATTAACAATCAGACATAAATTTTTTGTCAAATCTTTTACAAGACTTTCTTATGCTATAGATACGCCCCATTCTGATAGGAGAATGCTTTAGACAAGGGTGCAGATTCATGGTCATACTGAAGGTATTTTCAACTTTAGTTCTAGTGGCTAAAATGTTACCTTTATATCAAAATGCATTAAACCCAAGATTTAGATATCACGAAGTTCAAGTCTTGCATAATAAGTGCAGTTCTATACATTTGTAGCAAACTTGGTAGTTGAATAGGTATGACATTTTCGGAGGGCTTTAGGATTCAAATTATAGTAAAGAATGAGGTCTTGAGGAGCTATGAGCCATCCTGGCCATCTATATGCTTCTATCCTCTAAGAACATAAGTGACTTCAAAACCAAACCTTCTCCTCCAACCATTATTTCTCCCTCAACATAGTTATCAAAGGCGACAAGCGCACTTAGGCACCAAGGTCCTTTGGGTTTTGAAGTCGCAAAGCGTAAAAGTGAGACGTGCACCAGAGCAAAGCAATGTGCGTGTACAATTAGAAGAACAATAGAGATCACCGACCTCAAAACTGTTTTGTATTGCTATGCTCTAGGTCAGACTTGTTCCTAACAAAATAAGGAAGCTTCAGCAGTGATTGAACTGTAGATGGAAGGTCGATAATGTTATTAGATCCTATGTATAAGGTTTGCAACAAAGCAAGGTGTGCGCTTAGCTGAAGAGAGTCGGAAGCTCCCTTGGTGCTAAGCTTCTCGCCTAGGCACACTTTTGGCAACTATGTCCCCTCGATAAACCATTTTCTTCTCACCCTTCCGAGCGTGCAAGTCAAATCATCACCATCTATTCTGCATATCAGCTCACAAAACCCATTCTCAACTGGAAGATCATCTTTTGATGAAAGTCCATAATTGTAGAAAGGGCACCTTCAATTGAGTACGTGTTCCTGGATATTGACAATAGTTGGGTGTGTCCTTAACACTTTCTTTGGAAAAGGTGGCAAGGTTCTAAACCATATGATATCTCACTTGCTACAACTTACTTCTTGTACTTCACATTGTTATGCTAAAGGACATTGAATGTTATATGTCTCTGCTTCGAGAAAGACTAGAACTTAGCAAAAGCTCCGTAACTTTGTGCATGTTATGCAGACATGTTAGTCAATCTCATTCAAAACCTACACCACCATTGCATTTCACAAAGTTCACTTACTAGACACATAATTTATAATGGGGATGAAATCAGAAGTCAATTGCATCTATATGGAGGAACTTCTATTTTATTAGATAACAACAGAAGTAGGCTAGGTTAGCAGGGAGGGAAAAAATTGGCAAAAAAGAACATAATGAATACACTAGAGGTAGCTAAGAATGCGAAGAAGTACATAATGAGTAGTACAAGGAGCCGAGACAAACCGGCTAAAAATATGAACCACATGAGAGATGTCGGGTCGAACGTCGATGAGATAAACCAGACTACCAACCAATTGTCAGTAACGAGAATGATCAAGAAGAGACTCCATTGTCAGGATGCTGCTTGACATTCAGTTTTAGATGTGTATACGAAGTGCGAGAATCACTAAGATAAATTTGGTCTATAATCTCAGTAATTAGCTTATGTTAAGAGAGAAGATAACCTTGTTGGAACTTGTCGACCTCTAACCAAGAAAGTAGCGTAGATGGCTACTATCTTCCATCTTAAAGTAGCAATGCAAGTATTAAAAGTAGCAATGCAAGTATTATTTGCTTAGTTTTCAGATCCATACCAGACATCAACTTGGTCAAGGTTCCAGGTCACTGGTCCAACTGGTGGGTCAAGTGTATCGAATATGAATTAAACTAATACAAGATATTATATATATTGCTGAAAAGAGGCTAGATATGTACTAGATCTATAATATTATTAGGGTTGTTTTCCAAACATTTATAGGGGACTACAAAGCATGTAAAATCAATGACACCATCACTAAATCTACCTAGAAATGGAAAATACATAAATAGTAAATGCACAAAATAAGATAACTGCTACTCTTCAATATACCCTTGCAAGCAGGAACTCGGTGACAAGCAAGTCTAGCTTGGAGAGAGTGAGAAATGTAGAAACTAGAAACCTTGGAGAAAGAACCGGAGGAATTGGAGAATATCTGAAAAAAAAGCATGGGATTCGAAACAAAAGAAATAAAAAAAAATTAGAAAACCTGAAGATATGATCCAAAGGAAGCCGGCACTTCAAAATTGAAGAAATCTTGGAAGAAAGAAATTGAAGAAATGATCCAAAGAAAGATGGGGCTTCAGAAATGAAGATATTCGAAAAGAACGGAATCGAAGAAATGATCCAAAAGAAGCCGAGGATTCGAAACCGAAGAAATGCATTAAGAAATTGAAAAAGATGATCCAAAGAAAGCCATGGCTTCGAAACTGACGAAATCCTGAACTATATCTGGACATGCAAGTCCTAGGTTCTTCAGATTCGAACCAACAAGTTCTAAGAAAAGCACGGTCTAGGTATATATATGTGTGCACATATTGTGACTATAATATCGATACTATCTGGAATGATAGACAGTACATGTAGACAACAATAATAATATATATATATATATATATATATAGAGTAAGCAACACAGGTAGGCAGACATTAAAAAATAATGATATGTGGGCAGTGATGTAACCATGGAGTCACCAAGTCAGTTAATTATCTGAAAACAATTTTGTATCTTTTATGCAATTTGAAACAATTTCCTTCACATAACCTCTTCCTTTTAAAGCAACCCGGTACATGTCCAAGATCATGACCAATATGGTTCGGCGTTAATTCTGAACCTTGTTGCTAGGCCTCAATCAAGATAATATGAGCACATAGGCTCCTAGCACTCATGCGACACGTGACATCACTAAACCTTTAGAAAAGAGGCTAGATGGGCCAAACATTTATAGGAAGTACAAAGCATGTGACATCACTAAACCTACCTAGAAATTTCATCATCTTCATCAAAGCATTCTTCCATCAGAATGGGTCAACCATGGAGCATATTAAAGCTCCAATAAAAGATTTTACAAAGTTTTATGGCCATCTGTCGACCTGAGGTCAACCTTCTCTGTTGGTGACAAATTTCTAGTCAAGGTAGCTATGATCATGCCACAAAACCTAGACGTCCAGTGCGCAGGTGGGTAGACCTACATTTTTGCAATCTAAGCTCATGCAACCAAGGAGACCCTTAAAGTTTTCCTAAACTATAAACAGTCAAGACGAAGAGGTAAGATAATACAATTTGCTATAGGAAATTGCATTCATCTCTATGTCCGATTATGCCAAAGAGCGAAGAATGACAATCCCAAAATGAAAAGACTAACGCATATTCTTAAATCAACAGACGAACTTATGTCTTGTCATAGAAATGGAGCTCATTGGGTCATTGTGTTAGCTTATTGCTCTGTGGCTTGTATGGAACATTATACAACTCTTTTGGAATGTTGAGTCTGTTGACTAATGTATATTCATAACAATTCCAAGTGAGCTACTTTTAGGCCTCGTTTGGTTCGAGGAAATCAATTCCTTGTTCTTTCCCTTCCTTTGGGAAATTACAATTCCTATTCATTTTCCTTTCCAGTGTTTGGAGAGGTCAAGGAAATTTGAAGGAAAAATGAATTCCCTATGGTGGGAAAGTGATTCTTTGGTTGGGTGGGGGGAATCACTTTCCCCCCTATTTTCCCTTCATATGGGAATCATTTTCCTTTCCTCATATTTTCCTTTGACACCCAAACATAGGAAATGAATCACTTTCCTTTCTCAATGCCAAGATTCCGCGAACCAAACGAGGCCTTAGTCCCACATCAGATTGGGAAAGGAGAGGATGGGTGAGATAGCTATAAATAGAGGGAGGAAATGGAAATGGAATATCCTGCAGGGTGACCTTACTCTGTCACCACCCTTGAATAGTTTAAACACTTAATCTATGGTAATTTTTGGTTTGCCTTTTTCTAAACAAGTAGTATTTCTCCTTCACTTGCAATGTTTGTCCTTTAAATAACTTGGCCATGACCTTCAGGTACTCCTGGGTTTTTGACATACACAATTGTATCATCAGGATACCATCAAGCTTGTAGAGATATGCATGCAAAAAGTTGATACATTAGAATGCAATAATTGGCTTGGGATTTAGTTAATCAAAAGGGTCACTGATAACTGTAAGCCCCACAGCCTGACATGCACTGGCCAGGTTAGTTATAGTTGTGACTAAGATCATTGGGAACTTGTTCTTCAGTCACTTTTTTCCACAGTGTAATAATGAACCGGAACTTGCAAGCTCCAATCATGCTTTCGTAAGAAGATGAGAGTCCCATAAGGTACCTTTGACCACAACTATTCCACCCTTTAATCAATTGCTTCTAAACTTCCACCAACTTCATGGGAGATGTAGTGTAGACAGATGGGTGAGAGGCTTAGTTACTGATTCCTGTGGTCGATAAATTAGTTCTTTCGAAAACAGAGGTTGTCGTCCGAAAAATGTTATTAGGTAGGCATGGGATCCTCCAATTCCTGTTTCTGTGTCAGTACATGTGGAAGTGTGCAGCTAACTTCTCTTAATTATATATGGCTATGCTGCGCTAAGTTGGCTTGGATGATGTGGCAGCTTCAGAAATTTGACCTTTATGAAGCAACATCAGTCAACTTGACATACATGTTTTAGATATTTTTCAATGCCGTGCTGTGAAAATGGTGTGTACATGGATGTTCATTTTTATAATCTTCAAGTACTTGTGACTCCTGCTGCTCCATTAAGATTGTCATAAATTCCTTTCACTTATATTTTTATGATTCTCGTCTCTAAAATAAATATTTTTAATAATTTTGCTCTCTTGCGTGTGTCATGCTTATATGTGGATGATATGGTCATGCTTATATGTGGATGATATGGCACTATGTAGGAAACAGAGGTGTCTTCCGTCAAATATGTACACTGGGCTGATTATAGAAGTCTTTTAGCAAACGATGACCAAGAATATGTACCCTATGATGTAATTGGGCAATATGGTCAACTATTTAACGTGATACAGAAGAGGTGAGTGAATAGATACCATCACACTAAAATATAACTCTACTGTTCCTTCATGTCAACTGTTAACGCTTTTAACTTGCAGTGAATTTCAACTACTGACTGGGCATTCTTCCTAAATCTCGTTGTACAGGGAAAAGTGAATCGTGATTTTCTGTTTGAGCAATGCGTATGGGTCCTTTCCTTAAGGTTTTAGTCGGAGCCTCAAATAGACACTAAAATTTCAAATAATAACTTGATAACGCTACAAGGACACACCAATAATCACACACTTGCACAGACACACAAAGGAAATACACTGATGGAGTACCGGCTCGGAGACATTGGGTTGATCGGGATTGGGTCCAGGTAGTACCAAGTTATTAGAAATTTGATTAATGAGTTCATGCGGGTTGATTCATGAGACATTCTTTCCAGGTAGACCTAGTTATATGTATGTATATGTGGGACTCCGGAGAACAAAGTATATCTATAAACACAGTTATATTCCTTCAAAATGAATATAATAGTGTGACAACCGATACAATGGTGGTTTCCGACTATGGTGATTAAATTGACACGATCAGTACATGTATGAGAAGTTTCAAGTTGTAACTAACAAGGAAGATTTGAGAGAAATCTTTCCTATCTCCAGATGATTGCATTGAGGGTTGGCATAAGTAGTTCTCAGCATTAGGTATGGATGAAAGTACTAGGCTTATTTTGTATAAGGTTTAATGGTTTGTTTTTTGCCCAACAGAGTTATTTAGTTAATGGAGTAATGAATAATTTCAAGAAGTAGCATGGAGATCTTATTATACAGGATTCAGGGTTAGTTTGACAAAAATATAACATTTTATGGTTTGTTTTATTTCCCAACAAAGTTATTTAGTTTATGGGGTAATGAATTATTTCAATTAGCAGCATGTAGATCTTTAGTATTATATAGGTTTCAGGGTTAGTTTGGTAGAATATATGAGGTTATAACTTTCGCGATCACAAGATATGGGGGACTTGCAATATTGATCAGGAAATAACTAAAGTGACTGATTTCACTGCTTTGATCTGATCATTCATAAACCAATTGGAATGGTTTGACATGCTCAATATTGACCAGGAAATAACTAAAGTGACTGATTTCACTGCTTTGATCGGATCATTCATAAACCAATTGAATGATTTGGACATGTGCAACATAAACCAATTGGTGCATCCGATAGGAATTATAAAATTCAATTAAATGTGCTACCAAGATGAGTAGAGAAAGAAATGTATATTGAAGACGTAAGAAGGAAAGATAATATAATTAGCTATTATAACCGATTAATAGGGATGAAAATTTAAAAAGAATGGTGTAGCCAACTTGGAAGTCTTGGATACATGGTTGAATGTACATCTCCACAAAGATCATTGAGCTAGCTTCCAGTCGCGCCTCTATCATTTCTATCTTCGTGTCAGCCAGCCAATAACATCAAGTTTATTTGTTTGTTTACAAACTTTCTTTCATAGATTCTTACTTAACGAGTCTTGATAATTTCAATCAAATTAAGCTCATGGTGTGCAATTAAGACCTTTTTATTTTAAGGAGTGAAATTTAGAGTTGCTCGAATTTCACATTCTTAACTTTTGGGTAATTGTACTCATTCTAGGTGTGGTTAGATGGTCAGCTGTTGTGAAGATTGTTGAGAGATATTTTGTACTCGAACTCAATGATTCATTAGGTTCATGATTTTGCGAATTTATAGGGGAATACATGGTAGTAGAAGGAAATTTCTACATCCTATACAATGGCTGTATAACATTCAAATAAATACTAAATTTACTAGACAGCTAGGATTGTTACTACAATTGTTACGACAACTATATGGACATTAAGGATTGTCTATAATTAGCATATTCATGAGCTTAATGCACACAGACAATGAGGAATTAGCTCAAGGAGTACTAAAAAAGGTGCTAATGAAAGTGGGATTCCTGCGGGTAATGAGAAAATGAAGTCCATGTCTTTGATGTCTTCTACACTCCCTCTCAAGTTGGAGCTAGATGTCCATGATGCCTAGCTTGAAGAGAAGATTGAGGAAGATGGACCGTGGAAGAAATTTTGTGAGGATATCTACCAACTGAGATGAAGTAGAGACACGACAAAGTTGTTGTACTTTATGGACTTTGACTTTGTCTATAATGAAGTGGCAATCCACCTCAATGTGTTTAGTGCGTTCATGAAATACTAAGTTCTCAACAATGTGAATAGTTGCTTTGTTGGAAAAATGAAGAAGTTGCTTTGTTGTCGCAATATAAAATAACTGGGAATAGTAGTGAAATATCAAGATCTTTCAGAAGACTCTTGAGCCAGGTTAGTTGAGAGAGCATGGCCCATTGAACGATACTCAGCTTCAAGATGAGCGAGAAACCACTATTTGCTTCTTGCTACGTTAGGTGACAAGGCTGCCCCCAAAAAATCACAACTAGTAGAGCGACGGTAGTCAACAAAACCAATATAGTCCGCATAAACAAAGGCAGTAAGAGAATGGTGAGAATGGTCGATAAAGGAGACCATATATGGGGAATTTCTTCAAGTATCGTAGGATCTTCTTGACAACACAAATGTGGGATGCTGTAGGAGAGAATGTACTGACTAACGTTGCTAACGACAAAAGAGAAATCGGGCCGAGTAGGAGACTGCATGTACTAACTAATGTTGCTAAGGACAAGAGAGATTGGATAGATTGTCAAATGTATGATCTTTCTTACTAGCAGGCTATACATGCCAGGATAAAGAAGAGGTGGATCAGAAGTGGATCATCTAACAGTGGAGAGTCACAATCTGATCTACAGGAGGGTCAGCTGGCCGACAAACTAGGAATTTGGATTCTTTCAGAAAATCTAAACAATACTTTCACTGAGAGAGCATAAGGGAGCCAACCTTGCATGCAACTACGATGCCAAGAAAGTATGTGTGAAAATGGCTAGAGAGGTGTTTTGCTTTTGGGAGATTCCGGAGGAGTATCGCGAGTGAAAATAATGTCGTCTACATATACAAGACGAACAACAATTTCCTAGCTTCGAAGATGGATGAACAAAGACAAACCATAATACTATGGGTCAAGGTTCTAAACGGCGAGCAGGCGGGTGCGCGGCAGAAGAGTCCGCCTACCGCCTAGGCGGTTGATACATTTTGAACATTTTTTACTATTTTACTATATTTTTTTGCATTATATACATATTTTAAGGAAATTTAATGCATAGCTATGTTGTAGAACAAAGATTTATTAAGTTTTAGTATTGTAAAAGTGAACCATAGGCCGATAATGCTTGCAAAACTGTTTGGCCAAAACATCTTGTTAGGTATTGCTCTGCCTAGATGCCAACCTACACCGCCAAAGTTCCGTTGGCCGCCTACTCCGCCGCCTACCGAAAAACGGTGCGGAGAGAAACCGCCTACCGCCTAGGCGGTCGAGGCGGCCAACATTTAGAGCACTGTATGGGTAAAACCAATTTGTTGGACAACCTGATTGAATTTATTGAACCAAGCCTAAGGGGATTGCTCGAGGCCATGTATGAAATTTCAAAGATGGCAGACTAGAGACCAATACGCTCAAAACCTGGAGGGTTGCTGCATGTATACTGTTAAGGATATGTTCCCATAGAAGAAGGTGTTTGTGATAGCAAGTTGTTGTAGGGGCCACTTGCGCTTGACTGCCAAAGATAGAAGCACTCAAACAATATTTACTTTTGCAACAAGCGAGAATGTTTTCTCGTAATCATTCCCATAACACTGCGTAAAGTCTTTGGCTACAAGTCGAGCCTTTAGTCGGTCGACAATACCATCCGAATTGTGTTTGACCATAAATACCTAATGGTATCCAATCTTCTTGTACCCCAGGAGGGAGAGGCACAAGTCGCCAAGTACCATTGCCTTCAGGAGCACGCCTCCCTTCATCCATCGTATCGCAACATGCCAACCTAGATGATCAAAGGGCTTCCTGGACAAAGAAGGAAAAGAAACAGAGAACAAAGGACAGGAGCTAATAAAGTGTCATAACCATGAGGTGAAACGATGGTATGACACAGTTTGCAAGGTGATGCATAGTACATGTAATAAATAATCGAGATAACACAGAAAACGACAAGAAAAATGTAGATGAGACGAACTTTTTATGTTGAAATCCTAATTGGGAAAAACTACGACAACAAATGTTTTCTTCTTTTACTAATTTCAGATGATTAAGTATATAAGATGACTAGACGGTGGCTATTTATAAGTCCCACAGAAACCCTAAACTAGTTAGGAATTAGGATAAGGAATAGACAAAATTCTCAAAATACCCTAAACTACTTTCGGGTTAAACAAAAACAATATACACCAAAACGGTATACAAAAAAAACAATATACACCAAAAATATTATCTTCAACTACTCTCGGCTCGTAGGACCTCGCCTCGGAAGTGTCCTTTTACTGGTATCGATAACAACTTGGGGACCAGACAATTTAATTAGGATTCAAGACATCCCAACAAATCTCTACCTTGGATTCAATCCTTTCATATGTGAAAGAAGCTGCCAGTAATCTGCTGCTGCTCCCAAATGCCCCACACGCGGACTATCTCCACCTGGCAATACTGAGCAAGTCCGTTCGATTTCTAAACTTGCGAATATGAACTGGCTTGGCAAGCATGTCGGCTGGATTCTTCTGTGATGACCTTTATTATCTTATTTTCTCGTTACGAATGAAGCGATACTTAACATTGATGTATTTTTCCAGTCGTGATATACCTGAACCTTCCCAAGCATATGACACTTTGACTATCACAAAACGTTACGACTTAATCCTGATGCAAGCCAAGGTCAACAACTAATCCTCTCAAGTCGATGCCTTCTTTTGCTGTTTCTGTCAATACCATGTACTCCGCCTCATTGGTGGACAAGACAACTGAAGACTGCAATGTAGTCCTCCAGCTGACAACCAAACCAACTAATAGAAGACGTAACCAGTGACCTCCCATCAAGATCTCCCGCATACTCAGAATTTACGTAACCTGTCACTTCGCTAAGTGTATCTACTCCATCAGCAAAACTAATTTCTGTTGTTCCTTCACACAATGCTAGCATATGGTCCAGTACACACCATAGCATACATTATACAAGCATCAAACTATATCGGCTCATCATACTCGCCTCGGAAGGATCCTTTTGCTGGTATGGTATAATTGATTTGGGGACCAGATGATTTAATTGGAATCACGACATCCAAGAGTACATGATCTTGGTTTCTTACCTAAAACAATAGGAATATTAGGCGAGTCATGAAGCGTAGGGGTTTGTGTCGCGGGTACCATTTTAGTTTCAATAGTTTGATGCTTGTTTCTGTTACTATAAACCTGTAGTTTAGTAGGAGCTTGGTCAATAGTAGAACAGGAGGGAATATAGGGGTCAATGATACACCAGGGAGGTTCTGGAGGTTTTAGGGAATCAGGAGATGAAAGAGGAAGGACATAGAAGTGGGGTTGTTTCTCAAGAAATGTTACACCTGATGAAGTAACTACCTTGTTCTCGGATGATGAAAAACAAGCCCTTAGTTCAGATTATCCACCAAAGACATGCTTTGCTGATCTAGGAACAAGTTTGTCATGTACATCCAAATACTTTGGGTAGTAAAGGAAAGGGATTTTGGTTCGGAAAGAAAAGGGAGAAATGGAGTTTCGTTGTTGAGAACAACAAAGGACATTTAATTAATGAGATGACATGCACTAAGAGGCAAAAGTTCCAATAGTAACGGGGAAATTCATTTGGAATAGGAGGTACGGACAATGTCAAGTAGGTGGCAGTTTTTGTGTTCAATGATCCCATTTTGCTGTGGTAAGTAGGAGCAAGAAGTTTTATTGAGGATGCTCATGATCCATTCATATTTTTTGGAAGTGATGGCTAAGATACTTTCTAGCATTATCTGATGGCACTACCAAATTGATTTTGTCATTATGAAAGAGTCTGAAGACTAAAAGAACTTCAGAGCGATCCCGAAGGAACAAAAGCTATGTCATACAAGTATGGGCATTGATAAAAGTCACAAAATACCAAAACCCAAATAAACTATGTAGTTTATATGGCCCTAAATGTCTGCGGAATGAACCAAAGAGGGAAAATTCTTTTTGCATTAATATTGGGAAATGAACAACGTTGATGCTTCTCCCAAAGACAAGATTCACACGAAAATTTAGAAAGGGAGATGTCGGGAAACATGGTTCTAAGTACTAAGAGAAGAGGGTGACCAAGCTTGCGATGTCAATCTATTATGGAGTCGAAAGCTAGAGGAGAAGGTGGTACGTCCAAATGGTACAATTATGACCCCCACCAATTACTGATTTGGTCTGAAGATCCTAAATTACAAGAAATGAAGGAGAAAAATATTATGGAACAATTATGATCGTTTGTGAGACGGCTAACAAAAATAAAATTGATACGTAAAGAATGAACGATTAAAAGTGATTTGAGATCTATGATGGGAGTTAGCTGGACACTTCTTGAGCCAAGAACATGAGCATCGGATCAAACGTCTTAAGATCTCTTAGGCCCCATGGTACCTAGTTGACACAAGTCTATATTTGTGGCCTGGGAGTTAGTTGGATAGTTCTTAAACCAAGAACATGAGCAATGTTTCTTTTGACCACAAATATAGATTTGTGACAACTAAGTAGCATGGGATCTAAGAGATCTAGAGACGTGTGATCCAATGCTCCCGAATAAATGACCCATAGATGAGAGTAAGACAAAGTGATACCAGAGGTCGTAGATAGGCTAATAGAGCATTAGGTTGAGAGAATACGCTGCAGGCTGGAGATCCTAGACTGAAATGGTTTAAGTAGATGTAGAAGCTCCATCTGAGGGTGCTGCAGTAGAGGATTAACAAGCAGTTGGTGTCATTTCTTGGTAAGTGTGTTTCTACCATCAAGTAAATTCCATATGGTTGTTGCGTCCGCAATGGTTGCAGTAGAGAGAGAGACGACTACGACCATTTGGGGAAACTCGTTGTGCGTTCGGAGGTCGTCATCCCCTATGCCCACAAAAAAAGGAAAAAAAAGATGTCCATTTCCTTGAGTAGGAGCAGAAGATGTGTGGGATCTGATGTGCCGGGGGGAGGAAGACAAAATGTTGACGCAAAAATATTATTGAGTTCCTCCGACTAAGAGTATATTTGAACGAATACTATTAAGATGTGGTCGCATCTTTGCAAGGTAAAGTGTGTCAACTAATGCTTCACGCTCTTGACGCTAAGATGGTCTTTTATTTGCTAAAGATATTGTTTTACGAGTATAACCCAAAAGACAAGGGGTTTAAAATTAACATAGTACAAGATGTATTGATGTTAAACAAATGACCTGTTTTATGAGGTATTTGAGAGCCTAGTGCATAACTTCTTTTCACTTCTGCTAATGCTAGGTGGAGTTTTTATAATTCTTTGACATCAAATATAGAGAAAGATTAGGTCAGATTTAGATATACAATAACAATAACAAAGCCTTTATCATAAATATATTGGCTTCGCTGCTTGAATCCTCTTCTTCCATTCGGCTTTTTAAGGGCCATGTTCGATCTAATGCGAACAAGAACCATATCCTTTTTTAACACATCAAACCATGTTCCTCTAGGTCTACCTCAAATCATAGCGGCTCTATTAACTACTATATTACGACTCTTCTTTAAGAGAGCATTTGTTGGTCTGTGTTGTACGTGTCCAAACAATCTAAGACGACATTTTTCTTATTTTGTCCTCGATTGGCACCACCTGTAGCTTATCACGTATACGCTCATTTTATCATATCCTTTAATGTATTGCGACTCATCCATTATATCATTTTCATTTCAGCCGCACTAATTTTTTGGAGATATATTTTTTAATTATCCAACACTCTGATACATAAAACATGGATGATCATACGACAATCTTATAAATTTTTTCTTTTAACTTTAGTTATCTTTTATTCATAAAGTACTTTGAAGCACTCATTTCAACCATATTGTTTTAATTTATTATATGACATCCATCTCAATCTCTACATCATAATGAATGATTGATCATAAATACCGAAAACTATTACTCTTAGGTTTCTCTTGTCCGTCTTATGTTTGAAATTATATTTCACATGGTCTACTATTTTTAAGCTAGCCTCTCTCTCTATATACATCTATTTTAGCATCTAACCCTTCTTTACTTTTAATAAGTAAATAACTTTCACAAAAGGCCACCATATGTATCTCTCTCTTTTGTTCTCTAAATTAATAAAACCATTTGTATATATCTCTTTTGTTCTCTAAATATCTCTATTAATCTTTTTAATAAGTAAATAACTTTCACAAAAGTTCTCCCCGACCTTAAACCAAACTAATTCTATGAAATTATAGCCTCTTTTGGTATGATTCATAAGCTTAATTCCTTTTGTTTTTATATATAGGTACTGTAATAGTGCTTCTCTATTCATTGGCTATGTTCTTAGTCCCTAGTATTTCGTTAAAAAATAAGTAGGCCACATCAATCCATTTTCCCCTAAATATTGCAAACCTCAATGCGAATATCGTCAAGTCCTACCGCTTTTTCATTTTTCATTAGCTTTAAATCACCATTTTTAAGATTATAATAATATGATTTGTCCTGAACTAACTCTATATCTAAACTAAGATTTTCTTGCTTGCTCTTAGTGAAGTTTAGAGATGGAGAGGAGAGAAGGAAAAAAGTAGAAGAAGAGAAAATATAAGAGGAGATTGCAATGACTTGAAATCCTATGTTGCATCTCATTTTTATTTATATTGATATGCAATACATCCACAATTATTATTATACCCTTCTAAGATAAATAAAAAAATAACTCAACACCCCCCTCAAGCTAGAGCATATAGATAAGACATGCCCAGTTTGCTACATAAATTAGAAAATTAACCACGAGCAAGTGGTTTGGTAAGGATATCACCTAATTGATCGTCAGATCGAACATAAGGAGTGACAATCTGTTTCTTCAGTAACAAATTACGAACAAAATGACAATCCACCTCGATATGCTTAGTGTGTTCATGAAATACCTAATTACTTGTGATAAATATTGCTGACTGATTGTCACAATATATTTCCATCGGAATAGGAATCATAATTCCCATTTTATGAAGAAGAGACTTCACCTACATCATCTTATAAGCTGTATAAGCCATCACACAGTACTCTGCCTCTGTACTAGAACGAGCCATAATATTCTGCTTCTTTTTACGTCACGTAACAAGATTGCCATCTACAAACGTACAATAGCCAGAAGTAGACATATTACTGCGACTGCCTACCCAATCAGCATCACTGAACCCCGTCACCATAAGCAACTGAAAATGTTTGTACAATAAACCCTTTCCAGGTGCACCCTTCAAGTATCGAAGAATGTGAGAGATAGCCTTTCAATGTGATTGCCGAGGGGCATGCATAAACTGACTAACTACTCCAACTGCATAAGTGATGTCCGGTCGTATAATAGTAAGATATATAAGTTTGCCAACCAAATGTCTATAATATCCAACATCCTCAAATAACTCTTCCTTGTCAGCATTAAGCTTGTCATGATAATCCATAGGAGTCTCAACTGGCCGACACTCCAACATTCCAGTTTCTGAGAGCAAGTCTAGAACATACTTGCGCTGTGACATATACGCACCCTTCTTAGATCGAGTAACCTCGATTCTAAGAAAATATCGAAGAAGACCCAAATCCTTTGTATGAAACTGTCGACTAAGGTAGCCTTCAAGTCTATAATTCCAGTATGATCACTCCCAGATATAATGATATCATCAACATAAACAATCAATACGATAGTACCTGCTGAGATCTAGGAGCACTGACATAATACTTGCGTTACTGGGGACTATAACAACGATAACCTTTTTGAGTGCAAGGATAACCGAGAAAGACACACTTTAGAGATCTAGGAGCCAACTTGTCTCAATTAGGTTCCAAGTTATGAACAAAAGCGACACACCTAAACACTCGAGGAGGTAAGAAAAAATGAGTGACATCTGTATGTACCATGGAAAATGGAACTTTGTTATTTAATACAGATAATGCCATGCGATTTATTAGATAACATGCAGTAAGAAAGACATTAGCCCAATATTGTTTA
Organism: Iris macrosiphon; assembly: GCA_036927795.1. Taxonomy (NCBI): domain Eukaryota; kingdom Viridiplantae; phylum Streptophyta; class Magnoliopsida; order Asparagales; family Iridaceae; genus Iris; species Iris macrosiphon. Next base: position 88,131,412 of record JAYESA010000004.1, on the reverse strand, counting down.
GGGACATGCATATTGAACATGAGAGTTTGAGCCATATCTAAAATGTGTTGATGTTTGCCTTAGGCTATAGCATTTTGTTTAGAGGTGTGGACACAACTGGTTTGATGAATCATGCCACGATCAACATAAAAATTATTTACAGAAGATTGAGTATACTCCAAAGCATTATTAGAATGCAGAATTTTGTTGCATTTATCAAACTAAATATAGACTTCATTATAAAAGGCAGATAACACATTTGGAAACTTAGATCTTCTTTCATTAAATAACACCAAGTCATTCTGGAATATTCATCAATAGAAATAAAAAAATACTGAAATTTTCGGGCTTTGTACTCTAGACAAACCCCCAAATATCATAATGTGAGTGTAACTGACGACTCTCAATACGATGAGGAAAAGAACTACGGTGATGCTTGCCTAACTGACAAACTTCACATTCAAGACTAGAAACATGACTCAAACTAGGAACAACTTGACCCAACTTAGCCAAAGACGAATGTTCCAAACGATAATACCACTGCAACGGAGAAGTAGAAACAGAAGTGAAAGCCTTTCCAGGTAGATCCAAGAAATACAGTCCATCTTTTTCATGTTCCGAACCAATCATTTTATTCGTCCTAAGGTACTGAAAAACACAAGAATTGGAAAAAAATATTACAGAATATTGAAGGAGTTTGGTTAACTGGCTCATAGATAGCAAATTGAATAGAAAATTAGGCACATATAAAATCTTGTTAAGTATTATATTGGTAATGGACTTTAGTCCCACATCAGATAGAATAATAGAGAGATGGGTTAGCCTCTCCTATATATATGTAGTCTTCTCATCAATAAAAGATTAACCATTATTCTATTCTACATGGTATCAGAGCCATAAACTATCCTCCCCCCCTCTCCATAAAAAAAAAAAAAAATCTAACCTTAACCTTGCCTCCACTCGCCTCACTCCATCCGCCTCCCCCCATCCCCCTGCCTTCCTCATGGCTCTACCCCCCTCCCTCCTCCACGACACCCCCTTCCTCCACCCGCTCCCACTGTCGCCTCCCCCCCTCTGCCTCTACTCCACCTGCCTCCACTGCCGTACCCTCTGCAGCAGGTCCCCTCTGCTCTACCCCCCGGCTCCATCCTGCCTCCACCCCCCACGGCTCCACCATGCCTCCACCCCCACTACTCCCAACCCCACAACAACAACAACAACGACTTCCTCTCCCAACCCCTCAGCCGCCCCCCCTTTTTTCCACAAAACCCTAACCCTGCCAACATGTCCATACATCCAAACGCTAACCCTAGCCCAACCGCCTACTCCAAACCCTAGTCGTCCTTCTACCAAAAAAAAACCATGTTGGGATTCTTAGAAGTTAAAACATTTATTTGTTTGCTGGAATCTCTAGATCCCAACTTCGGTTTCAAGAATCTACCAAAGAGCAGACAAGTTTGTCTTGCGTGAATCTTTGTTCTTTCCTTGATCTTCACATCGGGTTGTGTCATGCTGTGTATGATCCACGTTCATTTTCTGCTTCCTATGCGCGTTTCCGTGCTAGCCACGTTTCTAGCGCATTTGGAAACCGTTGATGTGATTTTCGAGTTGGAAAGATTATACCGACAGTCGAAGTCAGGAATACTGAAGGATGACAAGCACTGAAGGGAATAACAGTTCTACAGATACTAGTGTCGAAAACGTAATGGCGGGACCAACGGGCACTGGCATAACAATTTTCTCGATTCGACTTGTCGATCGGTGGTTGGATGGACCAGAGGGCTACTCGACATAGCGAAAGAAGGTCGAGAAGACGCTTAGGGGAATGCAGTTGTCCAAACATCTGACTGACAAACCCCCCGCAGATATTGATCCCATATTTAAGCAATGGGAGAGATGATAGTCGACTGTTTACACAGTTGATGAACTCAATGGAACTATCGGTGGAAGACATGGTTCAGAATACAGATTCCGTCAAAGAATTATTGGAGGTCATGGCAGCAACGTATGATGGAAAACGCGATTTGTCCCGTATTTACGATGCGGTAGTTGGCGTCTACCGAGCAAATCAGGAAAAAAAATCTCATAAAGACCATTACCGGGTCTTTAAGGTTATGACTGATGAGATTGACCGTATTTTACCCCTCACAACGGATATCAATGAAGCCAGGGCCTAACGTGAGCAGCTTCATGTCATGGCATATCTGGCATCTCTCCGTCCTGATGCAAACTCTACTTGTTCTCATATCATTGTTGGATCTGATGTTCCGTCTCTGATGGAGGCCCACTATTGCGTTCTTCGGGCATCGAAAGTTGTTAAGATCACTCCAGGTGATGCTCCTGTTGATCAATCTGCTCTTGGTACAGCTCGTCCTGGATTTCGTAGTAGTCGTGGTGTACGACGTGGTGGCTGCAATGTTTGTCGTGATGGGGGACGAGGTAATGACGGTCGTGATGAAGACAACGCACTTGCTTCAACTGTGGTCAACATGGCCATTTCCAGTGGCAGTGTACTAAAGCTCCTGCTGTCAATGTTACAACGGACGCTCCTGATGACGGCGTTCGGTCTGTCCAGATGATTGCAGTCATATACAGATTTCCTTGAATTTCAAGCTCAACGACATCGTAAGGCATCCACATTTGGATCCACAGTCGAGTACTCAGCGGCATGTGTGGTGAGGTCCAAGCAGTGGGTGATTGACTCCGGTGCATCAACTCACATGACTGGCGACGCAGGTATGATACAAAATTATATATGAGTGGGACGTATTTTCGATATTACTGTTGCCAATGGTGGCTCACTAACAGTCCGTAGACGTGAAAGTGCACGTCTTTCTTCCGGACTGTCACTTAATTCCGTATTACATACACTTGGCAACCCGTTCAGTTTACTTTTCATTAGTCAGATTACTCGCGACATGCATTGCTCGGTAACATTTTTTTCCTGATGGTTGTGTTTTTCAGGACCTAAAGACTGAAAAGACTGTCGGTAGGAGGCATATGGCTAGAGGCTTGTCCCTGTTTTACGCACATTCCTATGTTGCTTGTGCCGACGTGAATCTTGATCCTTTCGAGCTACACTGTCGTTTGGGCCATCCATCTATCCAATCTCTCTAGAAATTATACATCTTTAGAAATTCTTGTTTCTTTTCATTGAAAGTCGTTTCATTTGGCCAAACATCATCGGGATTCCTAATCGACAAGTCAAAATAAATTTGCATCTGCTCATTTCGAGTTGGTGTATTATGATATATGGGGCCATGTCCGGTTGACTCGATGATGGATTTTAAGTACTTTGTTACATTTATTGATAATTACTCATGTGTCACTTTTGTATATTTAACGAAAAATTGTTCCGAACTATTTAACATTTGGTGCAATTTTTATGCGGAAATCAAAACACAATTTGGTGTTCCGATTAAATATCTTCGAAGTGACAATGGTCGTTTCTGTCTCGTGAGTTCAATTCACATCTGTCCCAACAAGGCATAATCCACCAAACTTCATGTCCTTACACATTACAATAGAATGGTGTGACCGAACGCAAGGATTACCTTCTTTTGGAAATGACGCGTGCTCTTATGTTTCAAGCGCATACTTCCAGAAGGTTTTGGTCGGATGCAGTACTTACGGCTTGCTATCTTATTAATTGCATGCTATGTCCCAAACGAGAGCCGTTCCATCTACCTCTCAAAATTTTTGGGAGTGTTTTCGTTGGATGCACGGATTTCCAGAAGGTTTTCAATGGTGATTTTCTCTTTTCTCGGCTATATTCCAAACGAGAGCCGTTTCATCTACCTTTCAAAATTTTTGGGTGCTTGTGTTATGTTCGGGATACCAGACCAACCCTTTCTAAATTTGACCCTAAGGCAATCCAATGTGTTTTTCTTGGATATCCTAAAGATCAGAAAGGGTATCGTTGTTTTTTTCCACTTTGAAGAGGTATTTTATCTCTCGGGATGTTACCTTTGTTGAAACCGAGTTTCCTCCACTTCCACAAACTACAGGTCCAGTACCCCAAGTTTATTCCGAGGAAGATTTTTTATTGTTCCTTGTTCAAATACACCATCCCCCCGTAAGGGTGCCCTCCCCTACCAAGCCACTACTCCGGTCCGACGGTCCGCAGACACCGGTTTAGTCAGCACCGTTGTCGCCCGAACGAGAATTGCAGATAGTGCCCACTGTTACAGAGTCATCCTCCTCTAGCTCGACTGATTCGTCTCTGCCTGTTCCACCAGCTCGACCTCGTCGTGCCTGTCGTGATCATCCCTTGTATGTTGAAAACTACAAAGGGCTCGTGAGCCACACTCAATCATTGATAGCAACTATTGATGTAATTCAGATTTCTAATACTGCCGAGGAGGGTCTCAAATATCCCGGTTGACGTGCTGCTATGGAAGAGGAGATGAAAACGTTTCGGGATAACCAAACTTGGGACTTGATAGATCTGTCGCCTGGTAAGCAGGAAGTAGGTTGCAAATGAGTGTTCACTATCAAAGTGAAACCGGATGACACTCTTGATTGACTAAAGGCTCGTTTCGTGGCTAAAAGATATTCTCAGACCTATGGTGAGGATTATTTTGAGACATTCTCCCCAGTTGCCAGGATGACCTCTGTACGAGTTCTCTTGGTCTTAGCTGTTTGCTATGACTGACCCTTACTTCAGCTAGATATCAAGAATGCATTCCTCTATGAGGATTTTGGCGAAGAAGTGTATGTGGTGCAACCTCCCGGGTTCGTTGCAAGGGAGGGTAGAGTGTGCATCTGAGGAAGGCCCTCTATGGTCTCAAACAATCATCCTGTACATGGTTTGGTCGATTTATACATATTGTCACTCAGTTTGGCATGTGTCAATCGAAAAAGGATTATTCAGTATTTTACCAACATACATCAGCTGGAAAGATACTACTTGGTGCCTATGTTGATGACATTGTGATCACGGGAGATGATAGTCAGGGCATTGCAGGGCTGAAGAAGTTTCTGGAAGAACAGTTTCAGACCAAGGATATGAGATCGTTAAACTACTTCTTGGGTGTTGAAGTCGTAAGGGGAAAGAGGCACATTGTCATATCTCAGAGGAAGTATGTACTAGACATACTAAATAATGCAGGGATGATGCAAGCCAAGGGAGCAACGTCGCCAATGGACCCAGGAGAAAAGTTACTCCCAGACGAGAGGGTACTGATGACTAATTCGGATCAATATCGACGAGTGGTTGGAAAACTCAACTACTTGGCGGTTATGAATCGTCCAGATATTTTCTTTGCCGTTGGTGTCACGAGTATATTTATGTCTTCTCCACGAGTTCCACATTGGCAGACAGTTCTCAGAATTCTGTATCTAGTCCGGAATCCTAGAAAAGGAATTCGTATGGAGAACCAGGGACATACAAATGTTGAGTGCATTACCGACATTGACTGGGGTGCAATCCTGACAGACAGACGATCTACATATGGTTACTAGGTATTTATTGGCGAAAACTTGGTATCGTGGAAGAGCAAGAAGCAGAGTGTGATTGCACGATCAAGTTCCGAAGCAGACGAGCCATTGCTCATGGCACGGCATAAGTGTTATATCTGCAACATCTTCTACAAGAGCTGGGAGAAGCATGATCTAAAGCAGCAGATATGTGGTGCGATAACCAATTTCTATCTATATTGTTACCAATCCTGTATTTCATGAAAGGATGAAGCACATTGAAATTGATGTCCATTTCGTCCGTGATGAGTATAAAAAAAGGGATGATAAAGTTTTATCACGTGAGGACCGGTTATCAGATAGCCGATATCTTCACGAAATCTCTTTTGGGCTCTCGGGTGCAATTTTTATGTAACAAGCTAGACATGATTGACATATATGCTCCAGCTTGAGGGAGGATGTTAAGTATTATATTAGTAATGGGCTTTAGTCCCACATCGGGTAGAATAATAGAGAGAGGGGTTAGCCTCTCCTATATATATGTAGTTTTCTCATCAATAAAGATTAACCATTATTCTATTCTACAAATCAAATAATGACAGCGATTGAGTAGGGTCAATGGTACATTTTCCAAGCACAGGACAAGTAGACCCATCAACCTAGATAATATTATGTTTCATAGGACTACGATTATGAAAGAGAGAGGTTATACTAGACATGTGAGAACTTGCTCTTGAGTCGATGGCCCAAGAGGTGGATGGTGACTGGGTTGCCACAAAAGCAGGATTACCTATATGTGCAATGGTTGTAGTAGGTTGGGATGTGGTACTAGCAATCACATTTAACTTTTGGAGGATTTGTTCAAATGGAAATGAGGTATCGGACGTTGAAGTCTGATCGAAACTGGAAGTATCATCTCTGGGAGCAGAAATGATGACCTGGGACTGCATATTTTCATCATGCACTTGATGTGCATATTCTGGTTTACCCCACTTGTCTTAACAGTAGTTTTCGATGTGACCGAGCATTCCACAATAGTTACAATCCCGTGATTGAACACGACCACCACCATCGCGGCTACCACGACGACCATTGTCTCTACCACCACGACCTCCTCCTTGACCAAAACTATAACCACCATCTCTACTGTCACGTCCACCACCACGACCAGTACCACTAGTAACTAGGGCAGAAGAGTCAGTACTCGGCACTACGTAACTCTGTCCTAGAAAGGAACGATTGAGACGGAAGAAAGAATCTGTCACTGTAGGTAACTGCTCTCCAGCAAAGATCTGAGCTTTATAAGGTTCTAGCGCAGGATCAAAGTCGGCTAGAATAAGTGAAACGTGAAACTCTTCCTTCTGTTGCTGAGCTTCTTTCAAATCAGTAGTAACAAGATGATATTGTAGCAGTTCTTCCCACAAAGCCTTCTTATAAGCCAGATATTCATTCACAGGCCTCCTATTTTGCTTTGTATTAAACCATAACTCGTACAACTCATAGATACGGGCTACGTTCCGCTTCTGCGAATATGATTCTTCTAGAGATGTCCAAATCTGTTTGGAGGATTCACACCATTGAATATTAGCAGCGATGTGCGGCTCCATACTGTGCCACAACCACGACATAACGTATGCATTGGCACTCATCAAATCCTCATACTCAGCGGACGTTTCAGGCGGGGGTTCTTCTGTCAGGAACTTTACTTTTTTTCGCCCTCAATACCATTTTTATAGACTTGGATCAGACAAGATAGTTCGTACCATTGAGTTTCACCATTCATCATTATGAATAACAGTAAAAGGAGAACCACCTCCGCTACCACCATCAGCACTATTAACCTTGCCAGAAGATTTGGTCCCCACCATACTTGTAGATGCAAAAGAAAGATGAGATCTCTAGAACCCTAGATCTCACAACGAACCACAACTGACGAAACGAAAAACCAATGGAGATATGTAGAAACCATAGATCTCATAAACGAATCACGAACGACTACGAACAACGAATGACGAACGACGAATTATGAAAAGTAGACGAAAAACTGCTGAATTTTTTTACAATACCTTCAAAAGATGCATTGGTACCAAGTGAAGTTTGGAGATGGAGAGGAGAGAAGGAGAAAATTAGAAGAAGAAAGAATATGAGAAAGGAGATTGCAAGGACTTGAAATCCGATGTTACATCTCATGTTATTTATATTAATATGCCATACACCCACAATTACTATTATACCCTCATAAGATAAATAACAAAATAATTCTAACACTCTCGTTAAGTAATTTGTGAAAATAACTCTTCCATCTTTCTTTCATATCATTTTCTCTTAATAATACTTTTTGGTTATTGCTCTTGACTCATTTGATATATCTAAGTCTCTGCTCCTTTTCCTACTATGAATGAACAAGCCCATAAATATATGTTTCGCCCTCCTTAGTTTCTAACTCCCTATATAACTAACCAGGCCTTAGATTAAGTTTCTCTAATTACTTTCTTAGCTTCCTCTTTTGCTACTTTATATCTTAATATTTTTTTTTATCATTTTTATACTTTGGCGGGCTTTATAGGAAATTCTTTTTACCATAATTATTTATTGGACTTTCGCGTTCCACCACCAACTTTCTTCCAAAGTCCGTTACTGCCTTTTGACACTCCTAAAATCTCTTCTGCTACAATTTGTCATATTATTCCACATAACATTAAAATTTTCTTTTATGTTCTATCTTACCTCCTTTATCAACTTATCCTTAAAATTTACTAAGTTTCTAGGTTTCTTCTCTATGGTAGCCTTTCTCTTCCATCTTCTAATATTAATATCTAAGACCAGCAACTTACGTTGAGGAGTTAAGTTCTTTCTTGATGTAACTTTACACTCTTTACATTCTAGTCTATCAACCTTCCTAGTAAAAAAATAAGCTATCTGGTTAATATTGGGTACACTATTAAAAATAATTAAATGTTTTTCTCTTCCTATTTTAAGGTCATATGACAGTAATATCTTATCACCCCCTACATTCCTAATTCTGTATCCATAACCTCCATGCTCATTATAATAATAATCATTCTTCTTCATTACAATGTGACCATTTAAGTCACCTGTGTTATGCAAATTTTCACTTTTATGTACTCCTTGAATCATACTATCAATATATTCCCAAAATTCATATTTCATATTTTCATGTAATCCTATTGGGGTGCATATGCACTAATAACATTGATAATGTCTTTACCTTATACTAAATTAATATATTTTATCTCATATTCCTTTTACATCTACAACACTACTTTTGAATGATTTTTCCACAAGTATTCCTATGCCATTTTGTCTCTTTTTACCTGTAGACCAAAATCTAAATCCAACAATATCAATTTCCCTCAAACTTCACCTACCCAATTTGTTTCATGTAACAAACTATATGAATCTTTCTCATAATCATTGTATCCACTAATTTCATTCCTTTTTCCATTAATGTTTCTATGTTCCAAGTAGCTATCTAATTCTAGTCTCTTGCATGAACTTCTTATATTATTGCAGTTTATATCCTATAGTCTCTTGTCTATAGGTTACCATATTGGAGTAGCATTATTTCTTAGTGGTGACGTCTTGCACCGGGGTGGTATGAATGCAATGTGTCACTTATGAATGATTACCTAGCAATCCACGCTTGCACATTTTTTATTGTACCAGGATTGATTTTCATTTTACCGGGGTTGGGACGGTGCAAGACGTCACCACTAAGAAACACACAACATGTATTATGCAAGGATTATTTTCATACAGATTTGATAATTTTTATGCCGGCTGTCGGGACCTAACCCAACTCTCCTCCTTTATCAGTGCTTGTGAGTGACAGTGAAAACCTAGAACATTAAGCAGAACACAAGAGGAGTAAGGTTTTTTTTAATCATAATTTAAAATCAGAAATTTAATTTAATTGGTGATAAGTGATAACACAACTTATGACACCCAAACTTTTTCAAACCAGGCATATCTCTTTAAGGAAATAAAGCAAATAGATACTGAATGACGATTTGAGTAGTTCCAAGATATAGCTATGAACATTCTAATGATAAGCTTAAACATATGAGATTTATGGTTGCTCATACTTGTTGCAAAACACCTCCCTCTAAAATAATGAAATAAATGAATAAATGAACGAATGTTGACGATGTCGATTCATGTTAACCCTAACGTCCTAAGTTAAATCGAACAATGGCTTTGTCTTGCTCGAAGCCGCGAACAGTATGTTTCTTGCACCATCAAGTAAATGAGCCTTGATTGTAAAGTTCAAATTTCAAATAGTAAACACAACAAAAAATAATACATAAAACATGTATGAACATGGATGTACGAGGGCCAAGGAGTTAACTATTTGTTAGTGAATGGTTAGTGTAAGAGGAGAAGGATCTTCTTTTACACGTTTTGTAGGCCACATATACTCTTGGCATGAGATTGTTGGGAGTTAGGCAAGATATTTGCAGCTATCCTAGTTGTTTGAAAAAAATCTTACAGATAGTTGGGATAAGAATCTAAACATGGAAAAACTAGAATCAAAGTTGTATGATTCTCAAATCTTCAAACTGATTTACAAGGTAGGTATTTATAAAATTTATAAAGGAAGAAAAGTAGGAAGGAAATAATTTGATCCTAATTGCTAGTAATAACATATCTCCTAAAAATATGTGCAACTATAAACAAATTCCTATAGTTATTGGTTCCTATAATGTGAACACCTATCACATCATATCTCAACACGCATAATTTGAAATACTTTCCATCACTCCCTCTCAAGCTGGTTTGAAGATATCTTCCATAGCCAGCTTGCCAATTATAACTTCGAATTCCCTCTTTGGAAATCTCTTTGTGAGTATGTCCACAATTTGTTTACGCAAGGCATACAAATATGTCAACTCTCCAACTTTTCTTTTATAAAATGTTTGTCAACTTCAATATGCTTCACTCTATCATAACACACTGGATTGTGGGCAATCGAAATAGTAACTTTGTTGTTGCAGTACACCTTTATACCAAGTGGCCAAGTTTTCTCCAACAAAGCTGCAATAGCCAAACATTGACTTTCCATCTGTTATGCTCCCAGCGAGTCTGCATTGATATATACTTTCACGTGAAGATGTCTTTGGTTCTTAAACAACATACACTTACATGAAATTCCTTTTAAGTGTGTGAGACTTCTGTAAACAACATCAAATTGCTCTGGTCCACGAGAATACATGAATTGACTTACCATATTGACTGCAAAAGCTACATCTGACATGTATGTGAGAGATATAATAGTCTTCTAACTAGTTGTTGGAATTGGTCTCAATTGATCCCTTCTTTAGGCTTGGCGGTTGTAGTTTTGTTAGAATCTATAGGTGTGTCAACTGCTTTACACCTTAATGGACCTGTTTCCCCAAGTAAGTCAAGAACACATTTTCATTATGAAACAAAGATCCCTTTCTTTGACCTGGGAACTCTATACCAAGAAAATACTTTAAGGTCCCTAGATCTTTAATTTAGAATTCATTAGAAAGTGCCTTATTTAATCTCTCAAGTTTAATGCTATCATCCCTTGTGAAAATTATATCATCAACATAAACAATTAGAATGACTTTTCCTTCATTTGAGTGTTTATAGAACATAGTGTGGTTGGCTTGGCCCTAAGATTAACCATGACCCTTCACAATCTTTCCAAAGCCTTTGAACCAGGCTCAGAAAGATTGTTTGAACCCATAAAAAGATTTTTTTCAATCTACATTATTCTCGTCCAGTTTACCTCTGAACATAGGTGGCAATTCCATAAATACTTCTTCCAAGAGTCTATTTAAGAAAGCATTTTTTACATCCAACTGGTGTTACAACTAGTTAAAATGTACAACCAAGGATAGTAAGACTCATATTAAATTAATCTTGGCAAGTGGTGCGAAGGTGTCCTGATAAACTATTCCATAAGTCTGTGTAAACTCCTTAGCTACAAGCCTCGCCTTGTCTCTCTCTACATTGCCATCAACTTTGCTTTTATTAGTAAATACCTAGTTGCCTCTGACAGTCTTCTTTCTTTCGGTAAATCAACTATATCCCAAGTGCCATTGTTTACAAGAGAATTAATCTCCAAATATGGATGATCAAGAGCTTCCTGAATGGTTCTTGGAACAAATATGTGAAAAATATTAGAGGTAAAAGCTTTTTGCTTATTGGAAAGTCTATGATAAGAAAGATATTTAGCAATATGATGTTTGCTACAAGTTCTGACTCTTTTCCTAAGAGGTATAGGAGCATCAAGGTTTGAAGGCTCATTAACGGGAAGTACAACAGAGGAAGGAAGGATTACCTTAAAGTTTCTTTTTCCATATTAAAAAAGTTATTTTCAAAATCTGAAAAAATATTAGGCATATGCGTGGTAGTTTGCCAAAAGTGATATTGATTACTCTCTTTCTCCCCCTGAAGATTAGTTTAGTAAAAATAAGGATTGATTTTAATAAACTCCACATCCATACTAACATCAATTTTTTTTGTCCTTGGATTATACTTGTATCCACATCCATATTAACATGATTTTTTTTGTTCATGACCTTTTCTGTTTAATAAAAATAAGGATTTATTATACTAGTATTCTTTTTTATTTAGAGCTTACACAAGGAAAACACAAATTTTAGCTCTTGGATCAAGTTTACTTCGAAGGTGATTAGGAATGTCAACAAAAACTATGTACCCAATACTTGTAAAGGTAAATATGAAGTTATTCAAGTTCCATGAAAAGAGGTTTTAAGACATTTCAGAGTAGTAATATATTGCAAGACACAGATAGGCATTTGATTAATAGGTAACATGCAGTTAAAATAACGTCTCCCTATACATATTTTGGGTCATGCATAGAAAATATTAAAGTCCTTCCAATCTCGTGCCAAATTTTCCTTTCGATGATGCCATTTTATTGTGCTGTATTACGACAAGTAGATTGATATTGAATTCCTTTTTTCTTTCAAATTTTTTCTTCAAACATGCATTAAAATATTTTGCACCATTATCGGCGCGAAGTATACTAATATTTATTTGAAACTGATTCTCAACCATACTATATAAATCCGTGAATAATTTTTCAACTTCAGATTTTTCATTCATCAAATATACCCAACAAAGGCAAGTATGATTATCTATGAAAGTCGCAAACCATTTTTTTTTCCATAGAAACTTGTAATTTTTGATGGACCCCAAACATCACTCTGAATGAAATAAAAAAGGACTTTTGACGTACGCTATGGTTTTGATTTACAAGACATTTGATGACTTTTAGATTAGTGACAACTTTCACAATCATACAAAGTCCAATCCAAGTTCTTAAACAAACTAGGAATGCTTGTTTTAAATAAGGAAAAGTAGGATGTCCTAGTCTAAGATACCAAAGCATTGTTTGTTCACACACAGGGACGAAACTGAAATTACTACTCAAACCCTGAGCTCAAACCCTGAGCTTGTTTATTGTTGAAACAATTGTTATCAAAATAGTAAGAGACCATCAATCATTTTAATAGGGTCAATCATCATCCTCGAGTCATGGTCCTGAAATTCACAATGGGAATCAAAAAATATAATACGACAATTATAATCTCATGATAATCTACTAACAAACAAAAGATTACAAAAGACTTTAGGAACATGAACCAAACTGCAGTTCAATGGTTTCTGAAGTTTAATTGAGCCTTTTTAGCAATGGATGAAATGCTTGCATTTGCAATCCTAACTTTATTATTACCAGGATAAGATGAATATAATTTAAACAAATGAGAAATACTAGTAATGTCATCGGATGCACCTGAATCAATAATCCATGGTGTGAAAGCTAAACCAGTAGAATTGGTACTAGGTGTTCTGTTTGATTGGTCAGAGAGCCAATCAAGGTGCATTGTATTTTAGTAGTTAAAGAAGGTGATCCACATGCTCTTTGCTAATTGGTTTTGGCTGAATTAGCTGTGGGAGTCAGGTGCTACATTTATCACCATGTTCACTGTATTGATACCATGTTAAAGTTCCTACCACGTGTACCAAAATTCTAGAGTGTTAGTGAGGGTTGAGGGTTAATATTAATATTATTCAACACTCCCCTGCAGATATCGAAGGTCAATTTTGTGGACCTAGAGCTAGATTGACGTAATGGTATTGTTTTTAATTCCTGCAGCGGTATTGTTTTTAATCCGTTTAAAATTAATGCATGCCAGAGAATTCATACCTGAGTTGCTCTGATACCATAAACACCGAAAAAACTGGAATCAAAGTTGTATGATTCTCATATCTTTAAGTTGATTTACAAGGTGGGTATTTATAGAATTTACAAAGGAAGAAAAATAGGAAGTAAATAACTTAATCCTAATTTCTAGGGATAATAAATCTCCTAAAAATATGTACAACTATAAACAAATAGTTACTCCCATAATGTCAACAACTATCACATCATATCTCAACAAATACGATTCAAAGACTTCCCAACATAATTCAATATGCTTGGAATGCCTAATGCACCAGCTTCAATTTATCACTTTTGGACCGATCTTTTTGTTTTAGTGTTAGGTTTTGCTTTTTGTGTCAGTTTATCTTATAAATGTTCAAGAGCCTATGGTAACTTAGTATCTTTACCAATAGCATTCACTCTTTATTCTCCGATTCGATACAGAAATTAGCCAGCCACCCATATGCAGAGAACATTATTTATATTTTATATATCCAACTATAATTAGAATTTATATTGATATTTTGGGGATATAACAGAATTGTGTTCGATTTCTTCTCAATATTTTGCAGGTTCTTTGTTTAACTATGGATAATAACTGAAGAAGATAGGTACCGATGGTTCACCAAACCATCTCATCATGTTGAGATCACTATCATGCGCCATGAATAAAATATCTCACTTAAATAATAAATAGTGAGACTAAGAAAAATCGGGATGACACAATGGGATTGCGCAAACCTACCACCATAATTACCAATATCATTATTAAGTGGAACATCAAACTTTGGTGGTTATTGACAGTAAACATGACTTTTCTTTTGATGAACATAACTTCTCCAAGAGGCATGTGATGCAGCTGCCCAGGCGGACTCTGTAATCTGCTGCCTCCAAGCCTGGCAACCTGCGTTAAGCTACCTTTGGGACCTAGGTGTCCCCCCAACACTTCTTGTGGGATTAGGTATTATTCGGATGCTTTAACCCTTACAAATTAATGAAGCAAAGGAAGTATGAGAAGATGCTACTTCATTCACTTGCTGCTTACCCAGTACTAGCTGGAGTAGATGCCTCCCTACTGCCTAGGAGATTGGAGGATGCAGAGATAGAGTAAGGATGAGATATGAGTAAAACCCCATGCAGATCACAGTATGAATTTGAATGAGGTTTGGGTTCATGTTCGTTTTCCAACTTAATACAAATCCTTCACAAACTCGATCCACATTTCAAGTTGAAATGGGTCGGGTTACGATTTTGATCTTGTCATATTATCATCACAATAGCTAATAGTGACATCTTAGTTTCCTGTAGCATTTTTTGTTAGCTGTATTTCTTCCTTACTCTATGATCAGAATTGCTTTAATGAACTGAATTGTCAAAAAAGAAAAAAACTTGCAGTTTCTAGTACATTCTCCCACTTTGAATATCATTGTAAAATATGCCATTAATCTCATCCAATTGCTGCAGATGCAAGGAGGATGTGGAGGCTCGAACTCTTATTCTGCAAAAGAAGCTTAGTCGATATGCCCCTATCCATTTGGACGCAGAGGTAATATTGCCTGATTTGCGAAGCAGAGCCCATTTATCATTGTCATAGTAGTGTTAAGACTGTTCATTATTTCCCCATGAACTTTGAATGTGAGGTTATTGTTTTCTTGAGGTATAAATGCAAATGTGTATGTCTTATATCTTTAGAGTATGCTATGTGTTAGTTGCAACTTGTCTGGCCATGGTTTACCTACTAATAAGTTGGCAACGCTTCTAACTATGGTTTACATAGGAATGAAATGTGAATCAGTTAGAAATGAATTCGTTATCCAAGATTGAAAGTGGAGGCTTAATAGTTTGTGAATAGTTTAAAACTTGGGCCGAATAGATTATTTTTTCGCAAGATCTATTAGATGTTGCTTTTCATAATTATTACATCTGACTGGGTTGCATGGAAAGATGTTAATGTGCTGTTTGAATAGGTGAATATCGGCTTCTCACAACAATCTTTATCTATACTTGTGCCTGTTCTTACAATAAAGCAGGTTGGGCTACTGAGGAGATTCATTTTGAGTGCTGATTTCACCAACATTAATTTTTAGTGTCGTGGCATGAGGCTGGCTATGAGCATAGGATGAGCATGTAAGATGGGCTTAAGATGGAATGATGGATAAGCTGCTAGGAAGCAAGTACACGATAGAGTAGGTGCCATGCCAATGTCAGACATAGATCCGGCATGGCAGAGTAGGTGCAATGTCCATGTCAGGTTTGAATTCAACTTGAATTTGCGAAGGACACGGTTTGATATATGTCAGATTCACATTCCAGCCATCTAGCGTTTGATTTGCCATGGACACGAGCTGGACATAACTTGGATTCAAGAACATAATGCTTTCCTACTCATCTCCTCTCTCTCACACTAACTCCTCTCCATTACTACTTCTAGTTCTGCTTCTACTTCCTTCTGTACATCTGTCATTTTTTTTTTTGTTTCTACTTCCTCCTTCCCTTTTATCTCAATTGCATCCTTCTCTCCAGTCCTTCCTTGGACAATTCGAGAAGGTTGGGGTCACCCACCCAAGCTCTACGCTGTGATCCACCATTTCTCCATCAGGAAGTTTCGGAGTGACTGTTTTAGGTTGTGTGTTCTTTGTTGAGATCTCCACAATGATTCCTGTATAGAATATTCAATGTTTTTCTGCTGTTTGGATATCCATATGCAAGGTTCTACCTATGATTTTGGCTATATTTCCCAATGTGTTCTTGTTTCGTAGTTTGAGATAGGTGCAATGTCCATCTCAGGTTTGAATCCAACACAAAATTATGAAGGACGCAGTTTGATTTGTCAGATTCGAATTCCAGCCATCTAGCGTTTAATTACCATGACACGTGCAGGACAGAACTTGGATTCAAGAACATAATGCTTTCCTACTCCTCTCCTCTCCTCTCTCTCTCACTCCTCTGCATTACTACTACTAATTCTTCTTCTTTCTCTACTTCTGTCATTTTTTGTTCTTGTTTCATAGTTTGAGATCGAGACCTGGGAGTCTCACCTACACCGTGATATTGCTAAGCGTGTCGCTCTCAAGCTTTGGAGTCCATTGGTTTAGTATGACGAGCCTTCAATCTAAGAACCATGGGCCACCTTGAAATATTCTTTGCCACTCTTCATTGCTACCAAACTTAAAGAACATGAAGCCATTCTCTCCAGTAAAGACTTCAATGGAACAAGAGGGCTTCAACTTCTGAGGGCATTGGCCTTAATCTGCTGGTAGAAATGTTTGCTACCAAGCTCGTTGGCCATTAAGGTGTTATTTCCAGTGGGAGGTAGTCTCCTCCATGTTATCCTTCTTAGTCTCTGTTATGACTTTATCATCTTTTATAGGTGGAAATAATGGTAGTAGATCATACACTTGGTTTGAAGTAGTTTAACCTTGGCATGTGACCAAATCATATGCTGTGAAAAGAAGGCCAGTTTTCATCTCATACTTATACTACCGATGCCACCCTTGACCAGTGCACTGTCACATCTTGCTTCCTTGGGATAGTTTGATTCGTTCCCTTGCCTGGGTCTTCCTCTTGCATGAATTTGGGGCTTAGTGCCTCCCTGGCTTTTTACTTTTTTTAGTGCAGTTGCATGTTAATCATGCCGCGCATTAGAGGCCTTAGCAGATAGGGTTTCTGTGGAAACTCTAGCAGAGAATGGCCCTGCCTCTCGATTTTGACCTGTATACCCGCACACCCGGGCCGCATGCCTCTCCTCTAACCACTAGGCATTATATATATATATATATATATATATATATATTCTTGTTATAACAGGAATTGCCTACTATGACGAAACATGTCATTTATTCCACGGTCTCACATATGAGATTAATCGATTGCATCACGTATCCCTCATAGTAGAAAAGTTCCTGCTTATGGTTATTGTACAATAGGGACCATCTCCTCTAAATTTTGTAATTAATTTTGTTAATTTTATTTATTGAAAGAATATTTCTATTAATAACTAAGAGTAAAATTTTTAACAAGTCAGAGGACCACTCTATCCCCCACCATCGAGTATCTCTGAGCTCTACTCCTCAATTACATAGGACAGACAGAATTATCAGATATTCTTTCAATGGGTCACACTTTCAAGACCAAGTCTGCGTAAGTTTCTTTACATGCTCCTTAAGACGTCATAGCAATATGTTTTTTCCCTTTAAATATTCTTAAGAATTCCAAGACCTCTCTGTCTCAGCTGGTACTCTGTTAAATTGAGTTTCCTCACCTCATTCCATCTCTCTCTTATGTATGGATTCATCAGTTGATTGACAGAATTCACATCTAATTTGTTAGTTTTTACCAAACCTCACCGATCTATCTTTGGTTAATTGTGACCCCCTTAATAGCCTTCCGTGCACAAAACTCATCTTCTGTCAGTTTCCTCAATAGCAAATAGCAGACAACCAATCTACCTCCCCTTGACCTCTCTTTAATAATTTCACAATCATATTTTAGTTTGAAACTCTCAATTTGTTGTTTCTTCCCAACTCCAAATATCTTCAATTAGATCCCTTTGGATTGGGATGGCACATGTCTGAGCCTGCAACTGGTTTTTGATGGATAGGCTATGAGGCTGCTATCTGCCCTGTTCAGTAATTCTGTCCACATCAACTCTCACTTACAATAGAGTAGTCCTCTATGGCTTTATCTTACTTCGTCAATAATTTTTCCTATTGGCATTCTAGGACAAACCGTATAGAAGTCCACCATCTGCTAGATTCTTTTCCAAGTAAAGGATTATCTTCTCTCCACCCTTGAGCATACTTTTTCCCTAGTGGTAGAAGAGTTATGATCTATTGCTTGGTCTTAGAAGCTCTTGCCACCTTGATATATGCTCTTCATCCACTTAACCTATATATTATCCTCTATGAATCTCCATATTCTCTTGAGATTGAATGCTTCAGAGATGTCAGCCAACTTTCTAAGTTCGAAACCTCATTCCTCTTTTGGTTGGGTAGTTTCATCCCAATTGATGGTATGTATTTAGTTATGCGAAAGGAAATTTGTAGAAGCCCTTTCTTTAATGCTTATAGTTCCCTGAGGCATCTTGAAAATCTTAATCCAATATTAGATGTAGTTGAAATAACTACTTTGATGAGCTCTAGTGTCACGACCCGCACCTGGGTGTTCGGGTACGAGTGCGTAGGCACGCCTAGCCTACGCCGCAGTGTCGGCGGAAGAACGTTGTCTGGAACTAGTACTGTATAACCAACACCTTATAATATAAAGGAAACAGATATTATACTCAATCACAAAACTAAGGTAGGTGAAAACATACTGTATATATATGTGTGTGTATAAAGTTTACAGTACAAAATCTTGTATTCATAACTCATACAACTATAGTAAGTTTGTAAACTATAATTATTGTAGTGAAGTTTGGAGATGGAGAGGAGAAGGGAAAGTAGGAAAAGAGAGAATATGAGAAAGGAGATTGCAAGGGCCTTAAACCCTAGGTTGCATCTTATGTCTATTTATATTGATATGCAATACACCCACAATTACTATTATACCCTCATATGATAAATAACAAAATAAAATAACTCTAACACCCTCTCTCAAGCAGGAGCATATAGATCAGACATGCCCAGCTTGCTACATAAATCAGAAAATTGACCACGAGCAAGTGGTTTGGTGAGGATCACCTAATTGATACTCTGACCGAACATAAGGAGTGACAATCTGTTTCTTTAGCAACAAATCACGAACAAAATGACAATCCACCTCGATATGCTTCGTGCTCTCATGAAACACCGGATTACTTGCGATAAACATTGCCGACTGATTATCACAATACATCTCCATCGGAATAGGAATCATAATTCTCATTTCATGAAGAAGAGACTGCACCCACATCATCTCAGAAGCTGTATGAGCCATCGCACGGTACTCGGCCTCTGCACTAGAACGAGCCACAACATTCTGCTTCTTACTACGCCACGCGACAAGATTGTCACCCACAAACGTACAATAGCCAGAAGTAGACCTCCTATCACTGCGACTGTCTGCCCAATCAGCATCACTGAATCCAGTCACCGTAAGCAACTGGGAAGGTTTGTATAACAAACTCTTTCCAGGTGCACCCTTCAAGTATCGAAGAATGTGAGAGATAGCCTCCCAATGTGGTTGTCAAGGGGCATGCATAAACTGACTAACTACTCCAACTGCATATGTGATGTCTGGTCGAGTAACAGTAAGATATATAAGTTTGCCAACCACACGTCTATAATATCCAACATCCTCAAATAACTCTCCCCTGTCAGCATCAAGCTTGTCATGATAATCCATAGGAGTCTCAACTGGCCGACACTCTAACATCCCAGTCTCGGAGAGCAAGTCTAGAACATACTTGCGTTGTGACAGATACACACCTTTCTTAGATCGAGCAACCTCGATTCCAAGAAAATATCGAAGAAGACCCAAATCCTTAGTATGAAACTGACGACTAAGGTAGGCCTTCAAGTCCATAATTCCAGCATGATCACTCCCAGATATAATGATATCATCAACATAAACAATCAACACGATAATACCTGCTGAGGAAGAATGGTAAAATACTGAATGATCTGATATGGTACGCCGAAAGCCATACTGAATGAGAATTGAACTGAACTTGTCAAACCAAGCACGAGGTGACTGTTTCAGTCCATATAATGCTTTCTTCAATCGACATACGAGTCTTTTATTTCCTACTACAATATATCCCGGTGGTTGATCCATATAAACCTCCTCCTGTAAGTCACCATGCAAGAAAGCATTCTTTATGTCCAGCTGATATATAGGCCATTGGTGATTAACCGCCACAGAAATAAGAATCCGAACTGAATTCAGCCGAGCCACTGGAGAGAAAGTCTCCATATAATCCACGCCATATGTCTGAGTATACCCTTTGGCAACCAACCGTGCCTTGAGGTGCTCAACAGAACTATCAGGGTGATACTTAACAGTGTACACCCATCTACAACCCACTGTTTGTTTTCCAACAGGAAGTGATGTAAGCTCCCAAGTCTGATTTTGATGTAAAGCATACATCTCCTCATCCATTGTACTTTTCCAACCAGAAGATGACATAGCCTGCTTGTAAGTTTTGGGAATAAAAGTAGACAATGAAACAACAAATGCATGAAAAGATGATGAAGCACGGTGTAATGAAACATAGTTAGAAATGGGATGCTTATTCTTTGTGGTACAAAGGCGTTGTCTTTTTCTGAGAGCAATAGGAAGATCATCTGTATCTGTGGTGATGGGAGCAGAAACCTCAGGCACAGAAGATGATTGGTTGAAGGCTGAATTTTGCAGAACCATTGGCCTGTCCTTGGATCTCTGATAAACCTGTAAATGGGGAATGGAGACAGAAATTGATTCAGGAATGACCGGAAGTGGTATGGAAGATATCAAATTTGTTGTAAAAGGAATACAACGGTCTCCTGAAGGAAAGAAAGGGGTAGACTCAAAGAATGTAACATCCGTACTGACATAATATTTGCGTGACTATGAACTGTAACAACGATAACCTTTTTGAGTACGGGGATAACCAAGAAAGACACTTCAGAGATCTAGGAGCCAACTTATCTCGATTAGGTTCCAAGTTATGAATAAAAGCAACACAGCCAAACACTCGAGGAGATAAGGAAAAGGGTACGACATCTGTATGTAATATGGTAAATGAA